>CAHIKZ030000069.1:310000-312500 GCA_903632075.3 Acanthosepion pharaonis
ACGCCTTTTATTGGGTTAACGATAGTATAGTGTGTGGCAGAAATGTTAAGACATTAGCTAGATGAAGACACCATTGCCATTATGTCTCACTTACTATAATGTGGGAGGTATTTCTGCTGCTCCTTGAATAAAGACGTGTTACAATAAAACCAAAAAAAAAAAAAAAAAAAAAAAAAAGAAAAGGAAAATTAAAGAAAATCTAATTAAAAATGATAATAAAAAATAGCGTTTGGATTAATTTATCTGGATTAAGGCTCATACACGACTATATGTCTGTCTTAACCTTGAGAATTGGGAAGATTAATTTGCTGATGGATATCGGTTCATGTTGACCAAGAAATAAAGATATCCATAAAATGTCTTCAGTTAAAGAAGGTATCTGATTATATCAAGTGTTTAATTTTACGAAACGGTGTAGAAGAATGTTTTGCCAAAGGACGGAATAATCTTAATGGTATCGTTAGATACTTGGAAATACGTTTGCGTCTGGATTATTGGATTCTTGAGGAATAAAAAGGAGATTTCATAGGGAAACACATGAGTTGAACAAGGTCTAGGACGGAGGAAGCCTATTAAAGCCCAAAGGATTTTTAGAAGAAATTGTTCGATGTTTGAGTTTATTGAATTTCGTTTTCTTCTCCTTTAGGGTGTGTGTACAAGTGATGCTTGATGCACGTGTCTATATGTGAGTGTATGTGATAGAGAAGGAAGAGCGAATAGAAGGAAAGATGCGAAAATGAGAAAATAGCAGAAAATTCTTTGGAAAACACAAGGGACTAAAAGAAACCTGAAGAATACATAGTTCTATCGACTGATCAGATTAGGAACAGAAAATGGGGGAGAGTGGGGTAAAGAGGAATAAAAATGAAATTTTGAATAAAGGACGGAATGATAATGGTAAAAAGGTACACAGGTAGATCAATATATAAGTATAAGGGGACAAGAATTAAGGAACACTTTTGAAATACATTGGAAAGAAAAAAAGAGAAAAAGGGCAAAAAAGTATATATTATAGGCATTTAAGTTCGGCTTAGTTTGGCACAAGGTCATAATTATAGCGCACTTAGTAATCGAACTCACGACTCAGTTGTAATGATATACAAGTCAAAGTTATCAAAGAGCAAAGCGCCCATCAGAAGTTTATAGAGAATGTCCCCCCAAATCACTTAGGTGTTTTTAAATTGTCGGCCATATCTTTGAAACACCGGTTCTCGTACGATAACCGAAGTAAAGCAACGTTGACTATGGTCAGTACCTAGATGGGGGACCTCTTGGGAATACCATTTTCTGTGAGCTTGGATATGCGAATGGGGTAACGGATAATGGCTTGGAATTAGAAATCGGAGAGCCGAGTTCCAATTCCAGTCGGGTTCGTTATATTCAGTTACGCGTAAATACCCCTGAGATCAATTTCAATTTCTCCCCAGTTATGGGTTAATAAGTAGGGCTTGTATCAGTAAATTATGATCTCCAAAAAATTCTTACAATTTAAAAAATATTTTCTGCCTTTAAATACCCTGAAAAGGTTGCTAAGCCGTAAAAAACAATCTCATTAAAAATGTCATGACAGTTAAGCTTTTTTGCCAAAATTTTATTTTATCTTTGCAGAATTTATTAATAAAGGAAAATTTTCCATTGAGAATCTCACAACTGAAGAAAGAAGCAAAATTGAGAAATTTTATTTTGGATTTATCCAAACTTTTATTCAGATAATTCCGAAATTTTATGGCCATCACGTTCCCCTGATCTAACACCTCCAAATTATTTTTATTTGGAAATAACTTAAAAAATGTGTATACATTAATATACTGCATACAATTCAAAGATAATATTTGTGCGCAAATTCGAGGATTACAACCAGATATTAATTACTGTTATGGAGAAAGCTATCGAATGAGCGTGTCTGTTTGAAGTCCAAAATGGAGGATATTTACATCGTAAACCTTTATAAGAAAAGGAAGAAAAATCATGATGTATTCAAAATAGAAATACGGATGAAAATTAACATAAAACATGTTTTCTCTTAATTAGTACAATCGCCTGTTGGTTTCACAAAGAAAAATTGAACCAAAACCAAGTAAATGCATATTATTTGATAATGTTAAGTTTTGTTATGAAGGATAAAACTGCAAAAAAAATTGTGAATGTTATCAGTTTGAAACTCAATTTTAAAAGTTTTATTTTTGCTGTAGGATTAAGTTTTCATTGTAAAATGGTAATTTTTAAAAAAATTATTTTATTTTTTAATTTTATTTTTTAAATCTATTTTTATATTTAATTCAATTTTTTTTTTATAATTTAATTTAATTTTTATTTTATTTATCATTTTGATTTTATTGTTATTTTTTATTTTATTTTTCATTTTGATTTTATTGTTATTTTATTTTATTTTATTTTCTATTATGTATTTTTTATTTATTATTTTATTTTTACAGTGTTTAAATTTTCGTTTTTTATGAAACCATTTTTAGATAAAATGTAATTACTAGATTTTTAAAAC
>CAHIKZ030000069.1:317500-322500 GCA_903632075.3 Acanthosepion pharaonis
AAGACAAAGAATGAAAAAGAGAAAGAAAGAAAAGAACGAAAAAGAGAGCGAAACAAAAGGACGAAAAAAGAGAGAAAGAAAAGGACGAAAAAGAGAAAGAAACAAAAGAACGAAAAAGAGAAAGAAAGAAAAGGACGAACAAAAGAGAGAAAGAAAAGGACGAAAATGAGAAAGAAAGAAAAGAACGAAAAAGAGAAAGAAAGAAAAGAACGAAAGAGAGAAAGAAAGAAAAGAACGAAAAAAAGAGAGAAAGAAAAGGACGAAAAAGAGAAAGAAAGAAAAGGACGAAAAAAAGAGAGAAAGAAAAGGACGAAAAAAAGAGAGAAACAAAAGAACGAAAAAGAGAAAGAAAGAATGAAAAAGAGAAAGAAAGAAAAGAACGAAAGAGAGAAAGAAAGAAAAGGACGAAAAAGAGAAAGAAACAAAGGAACGAAAAAGAGAGAGAGAGAGAGAAAAGGACGAAAAAGAGTTGAAAAGGACGAAAGAAATAAGTGATAGGGACAGAGATATAGATAAATCTAAAAAGAAAAAGTGAAACAAATCAACACGGAAGGGATAAAGGTTCAACGATTGCGATGTTTGAAAAATGGGTGAGGGAGTAAAATGAAAAGAGGCGCGTATGCGATGATTGGAAAAATGGATGAATTTAATTTGATGAAAAGAGAAGTTCAAGATCTTCGCTTAACCTTTTCTCGCCATCGCTCCAGCTGTGGGATAAATCTTTGCAAATAAATATTCTGTTCCATTTCGACAACAAGAAGGAAATAAAATCGTTCAATCGTTTTTATTTTTTCACTTTCAAAAATAAATTAAAATAACAAAAATAAAATAAATAAGAATAAAGATCTGAGATTTGATTTAATTTTATGCATGGCAATTTCATTCCCTCCCCGCCCTTTACTTTCCTGTTCTGTACACAACTCTTTCCGTTTGGTTATCATTACATCAACTCAATCCCTTTTTCTTCTAATCCCTTCAAAGAAAACAATCAACCCCTGCCTTTCATAGGCTTCACTGACTTTCCTCTATTTCTTTCACTCCTTCTACAGTCGAAGCGGAGGACAGCAAGAAAAACTGTTGATAAGAAATTATATATATATATATATATATATATATATATATATATATATATATATATATATATATATGTATGGGGGGGAGAGTTAGAGAGAGATTATATATATGTGTGCGTGTGTGTAGTGATTATATATATATGTGTTTTTGTAGTGATTATGTGTGTGTGTGTGGAGAGATCATATATATGTGTGTATAGCAATGTAAAATATTATAATAAAAATATTATAAAAAAATATTTTGCTCTACGCTGTATTGATGACTTTTTGTAAAAAAGTAAATGGTAAGAACTGGATTCTTTATCTGTCCTTTTCTTTATATATATATATATATATATATATATATATATATATATATATATATATATATATATTTCAAGAGGATAGAATCAGGTAGAGCTCAATGTCCATGACAGAGCAAGAATATAATATAAAAGGCTCATTCCATGGTTATAATTTATTACATTGGAATAGTAATCACGATCCAATTCATTGGACCTACAAATTCAAAAAAATATATATATATATATATATATATATATATATATATATATATATATATATATATATATATATATATATCCGATGCAATGAGAACGAAAATAATATATAAATTTTAACGTTCACAGCATTAATTCAAAAAAAAGGGCTCGATATCAATAGTAGAGCAATAATTATTGGTTATAATTTTTTCATATACTTTTTGTTTTTTGTTTGTATAAAAAATTATAACATTTTATATATATATATATATATATATATATATATATATATATATATATATATATGGGTTTTTAGACCTGGGTTTCACGCTTTAGCGATCGTCTGATCGCTAAAGCGTGAAACCAAGGTCACAAACTCACATCTATCCAACCAAATATGTTACCTCTATCTCTGATATTGATATTACCCATACACACATACACACACACACACACACACATATATATATATATATATATATATATATATATATATATATATATATAGGAGAGATAACAGATGTATATATATATATAGTGTAACTTGGATATAAGAGAGTTGTCGGCACTGGAGAAGAAGTCTCTTATATCCGGGTTTCTCTTATATCCGGGTTTGGTGTATTTTATATACATTAACACAGGCTCTAATTTGGGACCGGGTTTCTCTTATATCCAGGTCTCTTATATCCGGGTTTCACTGTATATATATATATTTGAAATGTATAATATATATATATATATATATATATATATATATATATATATATATATATATATAGAGATTAAAGATAAGTAATATGCATAGAAGGATGGAGTAAAAAGAAAGGAAAAAGAATCAAAATTGGAAAGAGAAATTAAATTTTGGGGGAGGTCTACAAAGTATTGAACGGTAATACAAAAAACAAGCCCCAGCATTCAAATGACTTCTTTTTTTTTTTTTTTAAATATTTCTTATAATATTTGTGTGTAACCGATGACAGAGTTTCGATCCTTGCTTCCTGTCATTTGAATATTGCTATTTAATATACAACAACCTTTTTTTCCCCTAACACTGTTTAAATCTGAAACGTTTCTGTTTTTATTTTTATTTTTTGATTTCCTCCACTCCGCCATTTTCTTTCCATTTTTTCTGCCATGTTCTACAACTTTCTTCTTCAGCATACCTTTCATTACTTTTCCTCCCACTCTCATCTTCCTTCACGCTATCTTTTTCGACTTAGATCCACTCTTATTCTTCCTCTCTTCCTCATTTTTTTTTGTTTCACGTTCGATTTATTCTTTTCTTTACACACTTCCATCTCCTCCTTCCGACCCACCCACCAAACTTTGATAGCGCACCTGCTTTAGTTTTTCGTTCCTCTTCGTTTCTCTTATTCGATTCACCATTATTCAATCTTCTGTCATAATCTGCGTATGCTTCCAACGCGAAAAGTCCATTTCGTGCCGAAGTGAGGTCTCAGAACGGTCTCCCAGAAGATCTGACTTCGCTCTCCGAAGCAATTTTCACGTTTATTCGGAGGTGAAAGCCGAAAGCTTCAAATCAGTCATTTATTAAGACAGACATGAGGGATGGATTGGAAAAATTCGAAATGGGTCAGGGTGAGAGAACCAGATTTCGAACAGGAGTTACCTCCCCCTGACGGAGGCGGGGTAGAGGCACATAAGGAAGATTTGCAGCAATAGGACTTTTGCAAGGACTATAGTAGGAAGAGGAGAAGAAAAAAGAGAAGGAAAGAAGGAAAAAACAAAAGAAAGAGAAAGAAGAAATAGAAGAAAGAGAAGGAAGGAAGGAAGGAAGAAAGAGAAGGTAGGAAGGACGAAGAGGAGGAGGAAGGAAGGAGGAAGAGGAGGAAGGTAGAAAGGAAGGAAGGAAGAAAAAGAAGGAAGGAAGGAAGGAAGGAAGGAAGAAAAAAGAAAGAAAGAAAGGGAAGGTAGAAAGGACGAAGAGGCGGAGGAAGGAAGGAAGGAAGGAGGAAGAAGCAGGAAGGAAGGAAGAAAGAGTAGGAAGGCAGGAAGAAAGAGAAGGTAGGAAGGACGAAGAGGAGGAAGGAAGGAGGAAGAGGAGGAAGGTAGAAAGGAAGGAAGGAAGAAAAAGAAGGAAGGAAGGAAGAAAAAAGAAAGAAAGAAAGGGAAGGTAGAAAGGACGAAGAGGCGAAGGAAGGAAGAAGAAGCAGGAAGGAAGGAAGAAAGAGTAGGAAGGAAGGAAGAAAGAGAAAGGAAGAAAAACGAGAAGGAAGGAAGCAAGGAAGGAAGGAAGCAAGGAGGAAGATGAGGAGGAAAGAAGGAAGAGGAGAAAAATCAAAAGTAGTAGAGGGGCAAAAGGAAAAGGAAGAGGAGGAGTAAGGAAGGAAGGAAGAAAAAAGAAAGAAAGAAAGAACGGGAAGGAAACGAAAAAAGGAAGGAAGGAAAAGAAAAATTAAAAAAGTAAAGGGCAAAGGAAAAGGGAAGGTAGGAAGGAAGAAAAAAAAAAAAGAAAGAAGGGAAAGGAAGGGAAGGAGCAGGAAGGAAGGAAGAAAGAGAAAGAAGGAAGGAAGGATGAAAGAAAGAGAAAGGAAGAAAGAAAGAGAAGGAAGGAAGCAAAGAAGGAAGGAGGAAGATGAGGAGGAAAGAAAGAGGAAGAGAAAAACCAAAAGGAAGAGGAGAAAAATCAAAAGTAATAAATGCAAAAGGAAGAGGGGGCAAAAGGAAGAGGAAGAGGAGGAGGAGGAGGAGGAGGAGGAGACAATGTAAGGAAACAAATCAAATACCATCTTTGTGATCGTAGTGGAAAAAAGGATTACTACAGAGATTTAATAAGAAAATATATTTATAATATAATGAACAAGACTTTAATGTCGATGAATGAAATTAAGAAAGGCAAACATCATCGTCGTATTACAATAAAAAGGAAGAAGAAAAAGAAGAAGAGAAGGAAATAGCGAGAAGAGAAATAAGAATAAGATTACGACTACTACCACGACTTCGAGGAAGGCTGCTTTAAATTGCCAATATCAGAAGAAAATAAGCAACATCAAGTCCATGAAGAACACGGAAAATCATGGGGGCGAGAGTTCGAAGGTCAAGTGTTGGAGAAATTGCCTATAATGGAGAAATACACTGACGGAAAATAAAATTGCAACAGCCTGAATATGTATTTCATATAAGTCTTATAGGGTTACAAAGTTACAGTAAATTTATAGATAGGTAGACACGGGTTCGGTCTACACTAGTGTAAAAAAAGACATTAGTTACGTTAACGCCTATGTCTGCAATTATCTATCCAGAAGCTCATTGTATTCACTACAGAAGAGTAAGACCCCCTCGACCTTGCAAAAATCATGGGCATCTTGAATGTTTTTGATTTGACTGAAATAGTGACTAGTTTTCTACGATTTATTCACCTTTTGAAGGATATTTAAAGTTAGAAAATGTTTTAGTTTCTAAGAATTTTTTAATAGTTTAGTGA
>CAHIKZ030000069.1:325000-385000 GCA_903632075.3 Acanthosepion pharaonis
TGGAGGCTTGTATTTCACTAAGTCGGTCCTAAAAAGATTCGACGTACAAAACGTTAGGAACTTAAAATAATAGTTAATGACGCAGCAATCTAGTTGTGGTGGCTGATACTTTAATGTCCGACACCGACTGACTGACCAACTGACTGAGCTCACTGGCGACTGCTACTACTCCTACTTATTATAGGTGGGAGAGTCTATTAACAATAGAATAGGTGTGTTTCAGTATAACAGATATGCATCATTTACACATGCTGACGCAATACAGGAAAAGTTGTAGGTGGGCTAAATCAACGAGTCACGCGTCGTCCCATCATGATTCATTCATCTTCAATGGGGGACAGATCTGGCGATTGTAACAGTCAGTGAATTTGTCGAACATTCTTTTTAATCACATCACCCCATGCAAAGCGGTATAGCCACTGAGTCAAGTGGTTACTGAGTGTGAAAGAATAAAAAAAAAAGAGAAACATTACTAAGGAGCGAGAACAATAGTAGAATAAATAAAAAGACAGTAGATAACGGTTGATATTGCATTTAAATTTTTGAAGATCTAAATTGGCTGGAAAGAAAGAAACCGTGAAAGTTCCACAAGTGAAAAATGCGAGAAAACCTTATAGAACATACGTTTACATCTAGCCAATTCAACTGTGAATTGATGAGACCTTGCCGCCATTCTCGCACTGCGCTTAACTTCATAAAGTTTAGTTACCATAGCGAAGAGTTCACCCGAAAAATTACCATGAAAATATTTATAGAAAAAAGAACAGAGAAGCCACATTACGGCGGTGGGAAGTGACTGACGCCGAGATATCATGTCAGGACTAATAATATTGCCGATTTTTCTTATTTTTTATCAAGAATCTCTAAATATACAGCAGGAGCCCCGAGTCATATATAGAAGCAATATTCAAAGCATGGACGGGTGACAGACTTATAGATATCTAATATTCAGCAATGACAAATTGTTTAGCACAACACAGTGAATAAGCTTTCTTAGCAGTAGATCTAGCAATGGATTCAATATAATATTTCCCCTTCAGTTATAGAACGTTAGCTGGAGACGTCGCAACGTGTCACTCTCATGCAGGTTAGTATAAGCAATGTTGATTGGGGGTGGGGGGGTATGGAGGGTTCTTTCAGGTTGATTGATAGAGAAATTTCGTTTTGGGGGGAGTTAAAATTAACAACCTATTCCTTGACCCAGTTAACAAGAGACTGTAGGCAATTTTTAAGATCAGTCGCCAATTTGACCTTATCGAACTGATCAAACTTATTCTCAAGACAGCAGTAAATGGTTGTATCATCAGCATAGATACCAAGTTAAGAAGTGATGTCAGCAGGAAGGTCATTGATGGAAATTAAGCACAAAGTAGGCCCAAGGCTCTTGCAGAACGTATAGTATTTCATAGGTATTAGGTGGGTGGATATTATCCTGCCAGAAGTTAGCATTGCTTTGTTATTACCGGCATATTAGAATGAGTTGAACACTACACGTGCATAGCGCAGTTGAACGTTTCCCCTACAAAAGGCAAGTGAGAGTTGTCAACTATAGCGCTTCACATCGAGATACTCACCGTAATGCTAGAACAACATTCGATCCAATATATGACCTTCACTAGAGACCTCCAGGCCGGCGTTGTAACGTAATCGGATGTATGCTTATAAGTTCGTGTGTCCGAAATCCGAGCGCTTTAAACGATTTCAAATTGTCTAGGAAGCTACCTGCTTTGGGAGACACGGTGGAGTAATGGATAGCGGCTCGGATTGAGGAATCGGAGAGCCGAGTTCGAATTCCAGTCGAATCCATCACTTCCGTGCTAATACCCTTCAGAAAGATATGAATCCTCTTCTCCCCCCACCCCAGCAATGGGTAAATAACAGGACAGTCCAGATTCTATGACCTTGGATGGCAACTGGTCTACTGCAGAAAGAAATGCAACCTACTGCGGGAAAAAAAATCTGCCTCGTCAGTCACGTATCGAAAGATATATGATCGCCTAAGCGTGACGCATATAACTGACTAACTTGTTTTGAGCGCCTATTAGTCCTCTAATTCATACTAGACCGCAAGTGGGACTCATATATATATATATATATATATATATATATATATATATATATATGAAAGATACTGGAAATATGACCGGTTTCTTGTACCGCTCTAGTAAGTACCCGATTCCTCTTATACACTATCTTTACAATATATACATTTAAAATGCGTTTACTTTTGGGGGGCTTCTAAAACACGTAATGTATATAAATGTTTATATAAGCACATTTATTCCAAAGGTTGTCATAGCCGGGGATGATAGTGGGCACAAGCTCCCACTGTCTATAAAATGCACCCGTGGTATACGTCCCAAATGGCCTCTGACAATTAAGTTCATCTCCAAGCGGGAGAATGGGCAAAGGAGCAAAACTGGCGCCTCATGACCAGCTGCTTCGGGTAGTCTAATCTCGGCAGCCCGGAAAGTCAGTCCATCTAGGGGA
Organism: Acanthosepion pharaonis; assembly: GCA_903632075.3. NCBI lineage: Eukaryota > Metazoa > Mollusca > Cephalopoda > Sepiida > Sepiidae > Acanthosepion > Acanthosepion pharaonis. Next base: position 327,491 of record CAHIKZ030000069.1, read on the forward strand.
AGGAAAACCCTGATTTTAAACCTCCGCTGCCTTGCGACCATAACTAAAACACGGAAAAGTCTATGGAAATAAATCCAGGCAGAAGACCCAGGGGAGAGCCCCGAAGTTGGCTGGCTGTCAACACTAACATTTTTCCGACAATTCCTGCAGCCAAGTCGTCCCCAAATACACTGCCCTATATTCCTTTGGATCTTGTCGGTACGGTTGCAATGAGTGGAGGCATTTAGTCTGGGCATTGCACGGATTCCATATACAATCGTCAGAAGGAAAACTTAATTGAAACTACCTGTTGCCTTGTAGGTCTTGTCTCTAACCTCTGAGAGGAGGAACTGCGTAACCTCAATATCCCGGGTGCAAAGGAAACCGACATTCTGTCTTGAATGTCACTACGAACCATAATTGTAACATGGCGGAGAGTGATGACCACAGCGGCACAAAATGAGATAATTGTATTTTTGGTAAAATTCTTACAGCACCTACGTCTTCTATTGATGTGGTACTCAAACCTGAAGTACTAAAAAATGAAAGCGTTTCTACATGAATTTAAGGTTAGCAGCCGACATTTTTAGAATGTTACTAGAAGAGTCACTCCAGGAAAACAGTCAAGATATTTTGATATCGAACTTGATAGCATTAATATCGAAAGGGTCAGATACAGAATAGTACATAAATTATACATATTTTCTTTACATCTTGGTTCAAAACATTTTCCTTTTGCAATTTTGTTCATAGGTTGATTGTTAGGGAATTGTATGACTAAGAGGAAAAGACGATGTAACGTTACATCTTATAAAAGGACTTCATCAGACTAAAGTGGTTCTTACTGATGGAATCACACACACACAGACATTATATATATATATATATATATATATATATATATATATATATATGTGTGTGTGTGTGTGTGTGTGTGTGTGTGTGTGTGTGTGTGTGTGTGTGTATATATATATATATATATATATATATATATATATGTGTGTGTGTGTGTGTGTGTGTGCATACATATATATATATATATATATATATATATATATATATATATATATATATATATATATAGTTGACTCTCCCGTCGAATTCGACGGATGAGGTCAAGCAGATCAGTTCATAGGAAACCGACAGCCCGACAACAGCACATAAGATTTGATTATAGTGGTGAAGGACAAGCCACAATTTTTGAAGGGCCGAAACTAAGTGCCACAAGGTTCCCAAACGACCCTCCGCAGGTTTCGAATTCAGAGTGGTCCTTCTCCTAGACCAGTTGCCATCCAAGGCTATAGAACCCAGTCTGTCCTGCTATTTTACCCATAGCTGGAGGGAGAGGAAGAGGATTCATACCTTTCCCAAGGGTATTAGCACGTAAGTGAATGTAATGGATTCGACTGGAATTCGAACTCGGCTCTGCGATTCCTCAGAATATATATATATATATATAATATATATATATATATATATATGCACGGTACTTTTAAAAAAAGCGCTCAATATCAGAGATAGAGCTAACATATTTGGTTGGACTGATGTGAGTTTGTGACCAATCACACACACACACACACACACACCCCCCATATATATATATATATATATATATATATATATATATATATATATATATATATATATATATATATTGTGATAGAATATTTGGGAAGGGGAACTGCCGGAAGAACCTGGGCACATATCTATTGTGGAAGATTAAGAAATCTGTTCTATATCTTTCTATACAATTACATAGTAAATTGCTTTCTCTTAAAGCGGCACTTTTTTAAAATCGAAATTATAGATTCATTACGATTAAATACTAAAGCACTGAGTTTTGTTTGTGTTCATATAATCTTTTATTTAAATTCCTCGAAGTTTATATTTTTATGACATCATTAAAGACTATAGTTGAAATTCCTACGTCAGCTTGTAGGTTCTTTTCTGCTGTATTAAGTCTTATTTTAAAAGTAGTTGTATTTCGTATTGAGTTTAGATAAAATATCTTCAGTTATAGTTCGTAGTATATGTCTAGATCGATAAATAAAGAGAATGTATGTAAGTTGTCTTTCAGAGTCACGTCAGTCTGGTTGAAATATTGTCAGGAACTGTATATACACTATCAGGTTTTTCATGAATTTCATTTATATAATTGGAAAAAATATGTCTGTTCACCATACACAACCAAACCCTTTTGTATAATCGTCAGAATTGGCGTGTAGACTTAATGGACACAGACATCCGAAGGCACAACGGAACAGTAAAATATGTCGTTCATTGGCTAGACAAAGTATTAAGAAACAAGTAAAAGCCTATTGAACGTCTATGAAATATCGACCTATTTACATGACAGTGCACTGAAGAGTGAGATCCATTCTCACTGGGTACCCCATACATTCGAGCTTGTGACATATCTAAGCTAATTTTAGAAAATCACCATGTACGTGGCAGTGATAGCTGAACAATTTATTCGGATGCAAAGATTTGAGACAAAATGTAGATCTACAGGAGGATACCGAGAATACTATATACTTTGTTTAACTGCATATCAACTGTTTATAAGAACAAGACTTATCCAAACAAATAACTGAAAGTTTTATGTACATCGTCTTTGCCATGTTGTATTGATAATGTTATAATTTATGAATATGTCCTGAAGATGGTTTATTAGACCGAAACGTCCGACGTTGACATATTAACATTAAAACAGCATAATTGTATATAAGGATTTTTTTTTTTTTTTTTTTCCGTATATATTTTTCTTCATACTGTCGGATCTATATCCATATATTTGCTTACATATATATATATTGTAGATCATAAAATTTATTGTTGGTAATTTTACTATAAAAATGTATTCTTATATATATTTTTAGTGTGGCAGTGATTGTCATTTTGAAATAAAATGTATTGTTGATCATTTTATTATAAAAAAAAAATCTTTTAATTTTTGTTGGAGGTTCACTATTTGCCTATAGCTGGGACCCTAACAGGTGCTACCACCCCGAGTGGACCTGGGAGCAACAGCAGTTAAGAGGTCGTTCTATGTTCCTCAACGTCTCCAGTCTCCCAATCAGAGGCCTTGCCTCTAATCGGGCTACGTTTCATTTATTGATTGTCATTAAATTGTAAAGGAGAATCGAGTGAACCCGACAAGAAACCCAGAGTTGGTTGCATGTGGTGCTGTATTCAGAAAGACTGTCTGACAATTATATCTTTAAACAGCTTTAGACTGTTCTTTGCTAATTTGTAGGTACAATAAGATTAAGAGCGATTCCAACGATTGGACATTTTCAATTGACTGTAAGTCTGTCACTACAACATTACTGAACGATTATTTTTATTCATTAAAACGAAGATTAACATTAGCACATTTTTATATCGTTATCGTCATATATAACGAAAAATGTACTCGGGTAAAACGTATATAATTATACAAGAATATATATGTGCTTCAATATGTATATAATGTATATAATGGTCTTCAATATGTATATAATGTATGTAATGGTCTCTCAATAGATAGACATCGATAGGCTAAGGTAAAAGACAGACATACATAAAATAGCTAAAGTAAAATTCAAAGAGCTCATTGTTAAAAAGCTACACAAAACAGAGCCTAAAAAGTAATAACAAAAACTATTCAGACACGTAAAGTTACACTTCGTAAGTAGCAGTTCATGCTCTTACGCAATCTTCAGGTGGTGGTTAGAAACATCAGAGGATACTTTGACATTCTTCTACTGAAGAGAGAAACTATTTCGCTTTACAGACAGGTTTCTCATTATCAGAACATTTGATAGGAGAAAACAGTTTGTGTGTTTATCTTGTTTGGTTTTCGAACTAAAGTATGACATTTTTATGTTTAACATTCTTTTTATAGATATAAATATTTAAGCAAATGCTCTGTTTATAATAAACAGTATTAAATAACATTTAACGACCTGAATGTCCAAGAAATTTTCACAGAAAATATTCGTCCTCCGACAAGATTCCAAACTGTATCCTATACGAAACCGTCATTTAGCTTGACGTGACTTTACCGATTTGGCCAAGAAAGAGCGTTCAGTTAGCAAGGTCGAATTTACTGTATTTAAACTTCAATCTTCTATGAATCTCTCACGTACATTCATGTCTGTTCATGGCAAATCAAATGTAAACAGATGACGTCACACATTACGAAATGCACAGAGTCCGACAATTATTTTATGACATTTTTTATGTTTATACATTCTTTTTATAGATGCAAATATTTAAGTAAATGCTCTGTTTATAATATAAAATATAAAATATTAAACAACATTTACAGGTCTGAATATCCGAGAAATTCTCACAGAAAATATTCGTCCTTCGACAGGATTCGAACCTGTATCCTATACGGAACCGTCATTTAGCTTGACGTGACTTTACCGATTTGGCCACAGAGGCACGTTCGGTTATCAATGTCGAATTTACTGTATTTGAACTTCAATCTTATATGAATCTCCCAAGTACATTCATATCTGCTCATAACTATAGATAAAGTAACTATAAATTCCAACTCCATACTCCAATAGACCACACGTCAAGAGCGCTTCCCCACGACCGAGAAAACAGTTCTCTGTCCTAGGCATGACGATAAAATACATCCCCGTCCAGGGTAAGACGATAAACTACATCCAACATCAAGGCCTCTGATCAGGAGGTTTTGAGGAGCGTACAACCACCCCTTAATTGTTGGTGTTCCCAGATCCACCCTGACCCGGCGTGGTAGCACATGTTAGGGTCCCAGCTATGAGCAAATAGTTACACCCCAAACTGGGGTCAAAATACTATGAAAGTGTAAAAATAGGTTTTAATACCAGAAATACTTTGTAAAAAAAAGTATTACCAGTAATAATTTTTTGAAGTAAAAAATCATTACCAGCAATGCTTTAAAAATATTGCCTATACATTTTTGAAAAAAAAAAATATTACCAGCTATACACTTTTTTGAAAAATATATTGCCAGAAATAGATTTTTGAAGGAAAAAATATTACCAGCAATACTTTTTTGAAAAAAAAAAATAATACCAGCAATAAAAATTTTCGGCATTGATGTTGACATGCCGTAAAACAAACGAAACGAAAAGAGTTTTCTCAGTTCCAGACCCACGCTGACTATTAGCTAATACCTTCCCACTATCATTCGTATGCAAATTTTGCCAGCGCCACCTACTCTAAGTAGAATGTCCCCTCTCAACAACCAATTGTGGAAGAGGACGCAACACCAGGTGCTTACAGCACCACACGCAACCAACTCTGGGTTTCTTGGGTTCACCCGATTCTCCTTTACGATTTAATGACAATCAATAAGTGAAACGGAGCCCGATTAGAGGCTCTGAAAATCCTTTTAGTAACAGCATAATCGAGTAAGGATTAATGTTAGTCATGAACGCTAAAACGTCCTTTGTAGTGCACGAACACATTTAGGCACCTTTGACTATGGCCCTATCTATATGAGGTCTGATCAAAATGTATCGGTACTGGTGATATAAAAATAAACTACAACACATGAATTAGGCATTTAATCTCCTTCGATGTAGTCCGCCCCTTCTGAAGCGACACAGTGTAGTTTCCGTTGACGAAAGCATTACTGGAACTCCTTTTTTTTTAGAATAGCGAGCAGCTGCCTCGTCGTTTTCTCTTGGGTTTCCTCGAAATCTTGTTTCTATTAAGTGGGATTTGATTTTTGGAAAGAGGAAAAAGTCGCAAGGAGCGAGATCTGGGGAGTATGGTGGTTGTCGAACTTGGGGAATGATATACTTGCTGCCAATGCCATGGTCACTGATGAGACGTTCACACTCTACACACTTTCCTTCCAACCATTGCTATAAACAACGGAAGTGAGCAATAACGTTATAACAGTTTGTATGCACAACAGAGTTCAAGGTGAATCTGTGCCAAGTGGCACCTCTCTTCACTTCTTTTAGCTCGTTACGAAAAACAGTCCCGATACATTTTAATCATACCTAGTATATATATATATATATATATATATATATATATATATATATATATATATATGGCGGAACATGCGTGTAAACGAAGAATTAAGTTAATCTTCAAACACGTATCTACAAATTTCAATAATGTTTATTTTTGTATTATTTTTCTTTCAAATGGAAAGGAATATTATAAAGATTCTTTGCGAACGACTTTACACAAAATGTTTTGTGTATGTTTTTTTACATTACAACTGAATGAATTGCGTTAGTATAGGATAAACGGAAAATGCGTCTATGTGTGTGCAGATGAATGTGATACACGTCTATATTGTTTTCACTGTGTGTATAGGAAATTCCAGCAGTCAGTCGCATGAAATAAAGGCAGGAAGTTAGTTGCAACTGTTGATGCATGTAAACAAATTATCGCAAAGCATTATTTTGTAATATTTTGTAGTCGAATAAATATGTGAAAGATGTGAGTAATTGGTTATGAGAATTTCAGTTTCGTTTGTGTGACAAACGATCGAATAAACACCCTGGTCAAAGGTTCACTGAAAGACTAATTAACAAACAAGAATTGATCAAAGGCTCTGGATGAATCTAAGATTTAGATTTATTAATCTAAAGATTATTATTTAATATATATTTTCCTAATTTTTAATTATTCCTTTTAAGCAAGGAAAATATTGTTGATCGTTTTCTGAAGTGAGCCTCCAAAGTTTCATTTTTGAGAGATATTTCATCATCTGCCAATTCAAACCATGTGTGGGAGATAAAAAAAAAAAAAGGAATTTATAATTTTTGGTGCGCTTAGTCAGTCTATATAAGCGGGCTTAATTAGTACTATGGAGTAACCTTCCCCAAGTAACTATCCTGACGAGACTGTAAGGTCGAAACCCGGGTAGTTCGTTAGGCGTTTCTTTTAATCTTCTGTAATTTTATTATCAGCTCTATACATTCTATTTTGCGAATTGTGTATTGGCACATTTTACAAATATCCGCACATTGGCCTTACTCCGGTCTGGCCTACCATTTTCTTTTTACTCTTATATATATATATATATATATATATATATATATATATATATATATATATATATATATATATAGTGGAACCTCGGTTCACAAATTTAATTCGTTCCTGAAGCTCGTTCGTAACCCGAAATGTTTGTAAACCGAAACTATGTTTCAATAAATGTAAAATGGATTAATCCGTTCCTGGTCCCAAGATGATTGCTTATTTTAACTAAAATTTAACAACAGTACTTTGTGCACAAGTTGATACACAAAACTAATGAAAATAATTAAATCTAAGTAAAAACAATCCTAATTCAGATAAAATATAGACGAACACTTTAATTTTACCGTACCTGTAAGTAAGAGAGTTGATGGCATAAATGGAAGGATGATGTGTTATTGTTTGCAAAAGGGAAGGAAAGACATAATCATCTCTTTATTTATAAGAAGAGTATAGATCGTTGATTTTGCCATATGAAACTGAGTAGGAAGAGACAATATCATCAACAATTGATTTTCTCTTAAATTTTCTTTTTCCTTTACCAATATCACTGATATCTTTCTTTGGAGCCATGACTGAGGATTAATGAAAAGAAAAAAGGAACAGTACAATAAAATTGTAAAAGAAAAGCACAACATAACACACAAATGTATACAACATGGCGGTCGACGAAGAAAATAATTCCTACAGGTAAAATGCGAAAAATAATTATAAGCTTATAGAGACAATTTTAAAATATATATTCGTATAATTTTAAATATAGAGACATAAATCGGAGAGACGTGTTCGAATTCATGTCAGATTGGTTGTATTCACGTAACCCTTATAGAAAGACATGAATCCACCTTTTCTCGCAGCTATGGGATAATTAGTAAGAATTATATCACTAAACTATTACTGTCCCCGACCCCCCCCCCAAAAAAGTTCTTATAATCTAAATATATTTTCTGGTTTCAAATCACCTAAAAAGTGTTGATAATCCTTATAAACGAATCAGAAACGTATTTCATTCCAGTATTAGTGTCAATAGCGGATGTGATGGAGCAATCTTTCTAAAAGCCTTTGGATTCTTCATGAACCAGGACGTCTGCTTTCGAAAATATCAATTTATATTTGAGCTGACATCTTGACAGCATCTGAGACTCACCATGGGATCACCACTTCATCATTTATTTATTCCACCCAAAAATCTATCACTGCCTTCTTGACATCTCCCTCTGTGAGGACAGGTTTCCGCTAGTAACCATCCGGATCTGGCTCCATTCAAGTGACCCATCAAGTGAAGCATGACATTCAGCATTCGAAAAATAAGATGAAAATTCGGCATTATTTTAAAGTTACTTTAATAACCAGTCACATTTTTTTAGAAATAAATACAATATATGAGTTATATATATATATATATATATATATATATATATATATATATATATATAAAGAAAGAAAGAACAGTAAGATATATAATCCGGTGTTCTTATAGATATTTTTATTTTTACAAAATAGTGCTCAATGTAAATAAAAATAGGTTACTCCAAAATTCTCTTGAGGATGAAATGGAACTAATGTCTTTAATTTAATTACAAAATTAAATTCGAAGATTTTAGCTTCCATTTTGAAACGTGGTTAGAACTGTGTAGCGAAAAAAAACCATATTTTAAATCAATTAATTTATATATATATATATATATATATATATATATATATATATATATATATATATAGTCGACTCTCCCGTCGAATTCGACGTATGAGGGTCAAGCAGATCAGTTCCCAGGAAACCGACAGCCCGACATCAGCACATGAGATTTGATTATAGTGAAGGTTTCGTGCAGAACCATCCACACTTTTTGAAGGGCCGATTACAAAGACATGGTGCACTACGTGCCACAAGGTCCCCAAACAACCCTCCGCAGGTTTTGAATTCAGAGTTGTTCTTCTCCTAGACCAGTTGCCATCCACTGCTATAGAAACCAGTCTGTTCTGCTATTTATCCATAGCTGGAAGGAGAAGAAGAGGATTCACACCTTTCCCAAGGGTATTAGCACGTAAGTGAATGTAATGGATTCGACTGGAATTTGACTCTGCGATTCCTCAATTCAATCCGCTATCCATTACTCCATCATGCCTCCTATATATATATATATATATATATATATATATTATGGAAAATAAAGCATAAGATATATTTAAAAAAAATCCACATTACAACCAAGAAGTTTGCGGTTTCTCTCTTCTTTTTAATATATACACTTTTCTCTCGTTGAAACAACAATAACCTCTTATATATATATATAGAGAGAGAAGGAAATGACAGATAGAGAAAGAAAGAAATGGAGAGTCAGAAATGAAGTGAGAGAGAAAAATGAAGAGAGAGAAAAATGAAGAGAGAGAAATGAGAGAAAGAAAGATGGAGAGAGTGAGAGACCGATGGAGAGAGCAAGAAACAGATGGAGAGAAAAAGAAAGAGAAATAGATACAGATGGAGAGAAAGAGACAGACGCATGGAGAGACAGAGAGAGAGAGAGAGAAAGAGAGAGAGAGAGACAGAGAGAGAGAGAGACGAATGGCGAGATGGAGATAGATCGCTGGTTGGTTGATTTTGTTTAGCGGCATATCAACTTCTATAGGTCATTTACTGCTGAAATCTAAATATTTTGAACACAATTTTATGGCTTCAACTAAATATATTTTGAACGCAATTGTATATCTTCAATTAGGGATAAGAAGTATTTTTGGTAATTTTACTCAAAACAGGTATTGGTGGTCATTTTACGATATAAAAAGTATTGCTAGTATTTTTGCTATAAAAATGTATTTTTATACTTTCATTGTGTTTTGTTTGTGGGGATTTACTATTTGCCCAAAACCGAAAGGTGCTGCCTGTGAACAACTGCAATTAAGAGGTGGTTCTACGCTCCTCAAAACCTTCAACCTCCGAACCAGCTATCTCCTTTGATATTTATTATTGTTGTAGCATACCTCCAGACAATAATGTGTATGTCCCCATTCACATAAATACAGTAGTAAATACTGTATGTTGGTCTCCAGTTGGAGATTGGTCTCCAGGTGTGCTGGTCACACTCTCTGCCTCCGGTCAGCGAGGATCCCCAGACGAAGCTATATCGAAGGGCAGAGTCTCGTTTCGGGAAACAGCTACTCGACCCCGTTTTATACGAGGTCTACGGGGAATTAAATTCGGCCTTGTGCCACATATGACAGTATGGGGCGGTTGGTAGATATCCTGCAGTTGGATATTCATTGTGAAATTCACTTGACTCATTTCTAGCAGTTGACTACTTCTACGCGGCGCTAGCGAATCTTATATGTATTGTTCTTGTCCTAAGTATTATCGTTCATTATCAACATTCGTGTGATTATTCTACTCAGTAACCTTCCCTAAGTTACAACAATTATTCGAATTATGAAGCAGACAGAAATAAAATAAGATTTAATTTACATAAAAAAATCGTAGGTACCGTTTATTGGAAATGAAACTTCTGGTTTTTTTTTTTTGTTATGGATTTTTGCTGTAAGAATTACTATATTAGATTAGTTTCCGAATTCTGATGAATAGAGCGCGCAATGTCGTTAGACCGGAAATAGGACAAGAACAGTGAGGGTGAGTTAATGACACCGGAACAAGAAAAACGATATCTATGCTCAGAAGAATATAAGAAAGAGCAATACAAATGCAAAAGGTTATATTAGGTTGGTGCAAAAATAATGACGTAATAATGTCGTTTTTTAACGTATTTTTTAAGGCAAAAACGACATTATTACGTCATTATTTTTGCACCAACCTAATACTTTGTTTCATAGATTATGCAGAAGTGTTTGATAAAGTACGTTACAACATACTGTAAGGTAATTTTGACACATTTGGGGAGGATATTAGAATAATCTAGAACTTATACTGGCAGCAAACCACCTGCATATGGATACAAAACGAATTCGGTCGATATACAAAAATAGAAAGGGGTGAAAGACAAGGATGTGTCTTCTCACCGGACTTATTTATCCTAAATAGTGTGGCGCTTCTGAGATAGTTAGAATTCCTTCAAGTATTCATTAGTGTCGGCAACAATCTTAAGATATGCAGATGACAGTGTTGCTAGCGGACAAATTAAAGAAACTCTTATATAAATCAATGAACGAAAGCGAGAAGAAAGGACTAAACATGATTTTTAAGAAGACGGAATGCATGGCTGTTGGCTAAAACTTCCGATCTTTTACAAACTATCCAATGGGGTAAAAACTGACAGGTTTCATTTAATGCCACGAAGACCAAGCTAGTTACGTTCCATAATCGCCGATCTGACTCCGAACTACCACAAATCTAGATGAACGGAGGTCCACTTGGGGAAGCAACTCCGGGCATTGCAAGACTGTTGGGCGTCAAACTCACATCCGACCTCAAGTGGAACTCGTACATACGATCCATTGCTAAGGATGCAGTTAAAATGATCGGCTTCCGCTACTGCTCCAGTAAGTACCTGACTCCTCCCGCTATCATCTACCTTTCCAAGAGCCAGATCAGGCCAAAAATGGAGTACTGGTGTCATATCTGGGCAGCAGCTGCCAAGATCTTACTTTCCGCTACTTTCATGGAATGTGCTCGGACGAACTACGTTCCCTGGTCCCGCCAAGACAAACCTTCATGGCAGGAACATGCTATGCCACTTCCATAGTAGCAAACCAAACCAATTCCCTTCATTCCCTGTGAGATTCTAGGTGATAATGGTTATCCATCTCGCCTAGAACAATTACGACCGAGATGGGTTCGATCCTCTACTTTCGGCCTTGAGCCACATCTAAGCCGGGCTTAGAAAATCGCTATATAAGACGAGGAGAGTTATCAGCAGGGCACCTCGAGGTGGTGTAATGGTTTCTTATCTCGCTAGAACAATTACGACCGAGTAGTGAGTTCAATCTCATCCTCACTTTCGGGTGCCATATCCATACTTTTGGAAAATCACTATATTGTAAGACGAGGGGCAGCTCGAGGTGGGGCCGGGCTTAGAACAATCGTACCCCATATGCCACATCTAAGCCGGGCTTAGAAAATTATAAGACGAGGAGAGATAATTATATGATTGTAGGAGGGCACCTCGATGTGGTGTAATGGTTGTTTGAACAATTTAAGCGACCAGTAGTGAGTTCGATCCTCACTGGGTACTCCAGGGCACATCTCTTAGAAAATCGCTTTGGTAAGACTAGGAGATAATTATAATAAGGAGGGGTGTAATAGCCAGCTTGTCTCGCTAGAACAATTACGACCGACTAGTGAGTTCAATCCTCACTGGGTACTCCATACTTTTGGCCTTGTGCCACATCTAAGCCGGGCTTAGAAAATCGCTATATTGTAAGACGAGGAGAGATAATTATATTATTGTAAGGAGGGCACCTCGAGGTGATGTAATGGTTAGCAAGCTTGTCTCGCTAGAACAATTACGACGGAGTAGTGAGTTCAATCATCACTGGGTACCCCTTACTTTCGGCCTTGTGCCACTTTCAAGGTACGCTTGGAAAACCACTATTCCACCGGTAAGATGTAAGCTTCTTCCCGCTAACCACAACCCTGTTGAATCGAGTCTCAACTGAATCTTTTTCAAATCACTACAATCTTAACTTATTCAAGACAAGGGTTAATCGTTATCTCCCTCACCTATACACACAAATAGCCGCCTAACGTAACCCTCTACTTTGAGTAGCCCCTGGGACTTGTAAAGAGTGACACTTACTGTAAAAAATGGAACAACCTAATATGCAAATTACAAATTACCAAAATCAAGCAAGTACAGTAATGGCTTCCAAAATCTAAGCAAAGTATTAAAAAACAGGAAAATTTCGTAACAAACTAAGAAAAGGGTAACGAACTTATGTAATATAAGTTCTATATAGTTGTATATAGTTGGACACGATTTGAGGCAACAGAAATATGCTTTTACTGAAGGATGCTGAGAATACAATGGACTGAACATGTGAGCAACGACAAAGGTTTAGAGAAAATAGAAACAATGCTTAGAATCAGGAAGATAACTGAAATTTCTCTGGTATTTCACGAGGAAAAAGGGCTTGGAAATTTTAACACTCGCAGATTATATTGAAGTGCTACAACAAAATAGAAAATTATGTAAAACCATGATCGTCAACGTCTAGACAGGGCATGGCATATGAAAGAATATATAAAAGTAATCTTATCCACCATTGTGAAAAAGTGATATACCCATTAATTTGGGCCATGAAAATAAAAAGAGATGTTACCTTTTTCTTGGACTGTATAAGTAAAGAAACCCCGAGCAATAGATGGAATGGCTTTAACAAGAAACTGGCATGCATATATCCGTAGTATATCAACTGACAGACAGAATTATGGTAAAGTTATTTTAACCCGTTCGACGCCAATACGAATGCGCATGCGTGTTTTTATGTAAGCGGGACAGACAGACAGATTAGAACTGACAGACAATGTAAAGTGAATAGATGAACGGAGTAAGAAGAGACTTCTATGGCTGCCTTTTATGAAGGCTAGTCAATGAATGCCATTGAATATGGGACTATAGAGTCTCTCATCTCAGCTATTCACCGTCAAACTGAACGGAAATATTATCGTATCACAGAACTGTTATGTTCTGGCGACAGACAGAAATAATTTCACAGCTTTATATTGATTTGCGGGTGTTCAATTATACATTTATCTCAGTTCCACTTATGTCCAGGATTCATATATGACAAAAAGGCAAAAGACGTACTAGACAATATATGCACACACGCACATATACATGAGTTATATTTAGATAGCAAGAATTCATACAAGCATGTTTTATTGATTTTGAATGGCAAAATCTATCTATTCAATGTTTGTCACATTTTTCCATAAGTAGCCATACGTCCAGATCAAATTTATAAAGAATCTTCCCAAAGCTCATGATTTTCAGATACGTTCAATCATCGCTAATCATGATCAAGAAAAAGTTTACACAGAATAGAGAAAGATTTTTATTATATATATATATATATATATATATATATATATATATATATATATATATATATATATATTTTATAGATTTATTTCATACAATAAAATATTTTATATACAGTCCGTCTGAAGTTGTGCATATTACAAACCTCAATTCTAATTTGCTTTGGAAAATTTTAAACGGTTTCGACAAAGCTAGAGTTACGTTTTTACGTAGTTTCAACATGTTTTATTAAAGTTATTGGATTTAATATAAAAAGTAAAGCCTGAAATCATTATGCAAAAGCAGAAAATCACTTTCAATAACAAGGTAATAAAATCATCAATTTATCAACGATTGTAGGACAGCTGCCCTCTGGACAATGGAAAGAGCAATTCTGAGACACTGTAAGAGACTATGATACCTGAATCTCACACTTTGCAAGTTTCGTGGTATAATTATAGTGATATTAAATATAAATATAATTTTTGGATAATTCTTACACATTTATCATTTAATAATTCTTACTAAAACATGAAAATAAAACCCTAATTACTTTTATTAGAATATATTCCTCCATCCCAAGTTTCGCTTTCTCATAATATTTTCTCAATGGGGGCATTTGTCTAGGAGCAGTTCTGATACCTTTATTGACACCTACAATAGAACAAATAAACAAGTCTTTGAAGCATTTGTATCTTAATATAATGATCGTTTTTAATAACAGCCAGCAATCTATCATCCATTGATTTTGTTATTTTAGATTTACTTCGGCAAGTTCAATTTCCAAGGTTTTAAATGTTTCCCTAAGGTCTGCTTTGCTGTTATTGTTTGCAGTCTGTATATAATTGCATTTTCAAAAGTGACCATAGATTTTCGAATGGATTCGAATCGGTGTTTGGTGGCCATTCCATTATCTTTTCTCCTGTAAATATTTTATACTCAATATATTCTCCGGTAAGCTGAAATACACGAGAAAGAGCATCGTCGTGCATATATATACATACTTCATTTTGAAACTGCGATGCTGAGACTTGTACTATTCAAAGGAAGTAATGGCGACGAAATCGCAGTAGTTAGCAATGTTCAGTTTAACATCTCCATCGACTTTGAATGTTCCAATAATAGTTTGATCGACAACTCCACCTCATATCACACTGCTGCTTCCTTTGTGACTTCTTTTAGCCACAGGCACATCTGCATCGGATAAAATCCATCCTTTGGCCCATCCATCAGGTCCATCGTATGTTACCAGAGATTAGTTCATGAAAATTACTTTTCTAAAGTCAATTTACATGTATCCTTTGGCCTAATTTTGATGCTTTAAAATATTTGCTTTACTGAGAGGAGACTGACTCGGAGATTTCTTACCATATCGCAATTTATGAAGTATTCTTCACCTTTTGTTTGTGACTACCTCAATTCCAATCTATTAAAAAAAATCTGAGCACCGGTGAAAAATTGTTGTTTCGCTATACCTCGCTTTAGTTTACGTACCGCTCGTGGTGACAAGTTCTTAAAGTCTTTCCTTTTTCCCAACTTAAGCTATATTTTCATTTTTCTTTATGGTTCAATGATCTCTGCGAAGCTCCTTTGACTGTTATACTGTTATCTCCAACATCACTCAACTATTATACATTTTTCCGCATTTGTTAGATCCTTTCCATTATTTATGTTTCAACATTCATTATGTAGAACAATCACGTTGTCAAGATAAACACTCAGTTGTGGAACAAGCTGAGAAAAGTCTCCTCTACCTTGAGAAAGAGAGCTATTTATGGTGCCATGGAACATCTCATTGTGCTCAAGCAGGATAGTCCATTGCTTGGGCTGTGATTGGCTGCTGGTACATGAGTGGAGGTATTCCTGTATAAATACCAGCTTGATTCCAGTCGGTTTGCGGGGTTTGTATTGAGTTACAACCTGCTTTATTTTTGTCTGCCAGCTGGACGCTAGCTGGGACCCTTATGCCAGTAAGTGTTGTTATTCTATTGTTATTCTACACATTATAGAAAACAAAAAAAAATAGTTTTACTAAATTGCAGATGCCTTAAGCCAATATTATTTCAATCTGCATAATAAATTTGGATTGTAGGTATTATAAAAAAAGCTTTGTTTTAACCTCTAAATCGTTTATAATGGCAAAATAATTTAAAGCACTTTCCATTTATTCGGACTTGTGTCATTTGCATAACTTCAGCTGGACTGTAATAAGATATTGTCTATTTTATATAATAAAATATGCAATATTATAATATCTAATTTAATTAATTTTGATTTAAAAATTTAATCCAAGTTAAAATTTAATTTAAAATCAATTTAAATTCGTTTATTTTTATTAATGTCCGTTTAACTGCATTTCTGGGAAATATATTCTGTATATGTTTACATTGTTTGAACTGTTGTCCTCATCTTTACGTCGTTTTGGTCGTTACATAGCAGTGCATACTGGGAAATCTACCCCTCCACAACCATGTAAAGAAACTGGATGCAACAGAAATGTGGCTCTACAGAAGGATACTGAGATTTCAATGAACGGAAGGGGTAAGTGTTAAAGAAAATGTCAACGAAAAGACGATATATTCAGAATAAGTAAAAAAGATAGTCTTTGTGAAGATGTTACCATAATGATGATAGATCGGATGACCAATGTTCCCCTCTAGACGTTCTTTGCCTTCGCTCACTGAATTGGAAACCAGCAATTCTACGTAAACTTATATCCTGAAATGCAGAAGTACATTTCAAGATGGCTGTTTACGTAGAATTGCTGAATTGCCATTCGGAAGTGAGAACAAAGACTATTCAGAGCGGAACCTCGGTTGTCCGAACAAAGATTCTCAGAATTTCGGATTAACTGAATAAAGTTTCAATTCTATGTGAATATCGAATTTCACGATTTTGTCCCGAAACTAAATCTGGTATAAATAATTGGGTTTGTTCGATTTTTACTCCTATGCCTGTGAAAAGAAAGTGTCGGTCAGCTTGATGAGAGTTGGTCACTTTAAACAGTCTTGAAATAATTTTAACACATAGGTGATCCCGATCATGATACCTGTAACCTATTAGGGTCTAAGGGGCAACATATGGACTGCAGCTGCAGTAACAGTGGTGTTTCCGGGATGGCTTGACGGAACTTGGCTTGAATTTAGAGTTTTCTTTTCCACTAGACTAGTCACCAATCAAGGCTATAGGACAATCGGCCTTGTTATTTAACCATATCTAAAGGAAGAAAAGGATTCATACCTATCCCACAGGTATTAGCACGTAACTGAATGCAATGAACTCGACTGGAATTCGAACTGCTCTCCGATTCCTCAATCTGAACTGCTACCCATCACAGTGCTCCCTATAGGGATAAGAGTCCAGAAATATAGAAAGGAGTGACCTCTCTCCAGACTTGTTTAACCTCCATAGCGAGACTATCCGACGGGTGCTGGAGACCCTACGAGGATATGTTATGTGCTCATAATCTTAAGATATAATACTCAGATGACAATGTCTTTATGACAAACGCGGGAAGAAAACTACAGGGTGTTCTAGACAAGGTAGTGAATGAAAACGGACAAAAAAGCATTAGCCATCAACTATTACTAAGACAGAAAGTATGGTCGTCAGCAAGAGAAAAATCCAAAGATGTGTAATACGAATGTGAGATGTCAATACCAAACAAGTACAGAAATTTAAACATCTAAAAAAATGTTTTAATAAAGTATGACACCGAAATTCGAACACGTATTGGATTAGCGAAAAACGCATGCCACAAGATAAACCAAAATACTAAGAAACAAGAACATTTTGTTAGAAACAAAGAAAAGAGTGCTGAAGTGTCCTGTGATGTACATCCTCTTGTATGGCAGTGAATACTGGGCAATCTCCCTACAGATGAAGAAAAGAGCTAAAAGCAGCAGAAATGTGGTTCTTCAAAAGGACAGTGAGAATTTGATAGACGGATTGTGTAAGTAACGAGAAAATTTTAAAGAAAATGGTAAAAAAAGAACGCTTATACTCAGAATCAGACAAACAAATGAAGCTTCTTAAACACATGAGGAAGGTGGCTTGGAAAACTTAACACTCACAGGACATATCGATGCCAAGAGAAATAGAGAAGGCAGCAGAGCCATCTGACAAGCTTGTGTTAATGGATGTTGGAACGTGGGGCGGGATGCTTGGCAAAGGGAGAAACGCTGCTAAGGACCACGATAGATAGAAGGCTGTGGAGAGCCATGATTGTCGACGCCCTGAAGTTTAACTGATTCGTTTTCTACGGCCCATCAACCTTTTACAGGTTATTTAATGCCAGAAAATATTTTTAGATTGTAAGAATTTGTTTGGGGGATAATAATAGTTTAATGCTACAAAATTAATTAATTAACCCATAGATGGGCGAAAAGAAGTGAATTCATACCTTCCCCAACGGTATTTGCGCATATGTGAATATAACAGACCCGACGGGAATAGAAAATCTGCTCTGTTTAACAATTCCGAGCCATTATTCATTACACCACCCGCACTTCCAAGCTTCCCAACCGGTCGCCTTTTTAGGTACTGGATTGGGTCGACGTTACATAACTTCGCTGATCTTACAGGAACCGGTGTTCCAACGCGATGTTGCCGTAAGCCACGTCCTGAAGACGCACGTCAGGTAGAAGACGATAATAAGGAGAGTCAAATACCGAAATCTCCTGCAGTTACAGTTAACAAAACTAATGCGTTTTTTTTTTTCTTCTCCAAAGTATGAAGCGGAAAAGTCGAGCCTCTTAGGTTTCTGTATTTTCGCCAAATGCCATTGCTGGTAAAAACAAAGATTCACGAAAGGAAAAAAAAAATGGCCGTTCACTACTTGAATGAACTTTATTTACATGAACTTAGCATCTTTGACGAACGCACCGCACTTCCTGTGCACGCACGAAAATGATTTTTTTTTCAGAATTACGTCATGATTTCTTGACTTTTCAACTCCCATATTTTCTGTATTTGAACGACAGATAACGTGATTTTATTTGTAAATTATCACGAATTTTAAAGAGACAGTTTTTAATCTTTTTATCGGATTTGCTATCCTAAAAAAAACCTTTTTTTTAAAGCGTTCAAGTATGGCTTCCTCTTTAAGATCGGATCCGTTATCCGAACAAATATCCAAACAAAATACGACCTGCACATTCAGATTCTATTGCTGGCTGCTCATATCTGTGTATGTCTGCCTGTTAATGTGTCTACCCGTTTGCCTGTTATTATGTCCGCAGTAAAAATGCCGTTATTAGACTTGAGATCGGTAACAGCCCAACATGCCAATTACAAATTGGAGATACCAAAATCAAAAACGTAAACAATTTACATATCTGGGAAGTGTTTTAACCCTGAAGAGGAAGTGCGACAATGAAAAAGCTAAGCAAAGTATTAAGAAACAAAAAATTTCGTTAGAAACAATGATGAGTGCTGGATTGCGATGTCTTGACAATTCTCTTATATGTCAGTGAATGTTGTACAGTCTTCCCACGGATAAGAAGAAAATTAGAGACAGGTGAAAAGTGGATCTACAGAAAGATACTGTAAATTCCATGGACGGAATCAACAAATGATAGCAAGTTGTGGAGATTTCCATGATCACCTAAGTGCTGAAGGAACACAGCGCATAGGAGAGGAAGGTATAATTATTTAAGAAAGCTGACTAAATTTTCACTTACCATTTATATATATATATATATATATATATATATATATATATATATACATATATATATATTTATATGCTTGATTCAAAAATCGTACGACTCATACATCAATCACTATCACTTGACTTAAAATATTTTTGCCCTTCCTTGCCTTTAAACGAATGCCCTTTTCCGTGCTGATGTCGCTACACGCCTTACTTCTTGCCTATCGCACACTGCGAATTTTTTCTAAGCTCTATACTAAACATTAAATCTGTTACGAAAAAAGAACTAAACAAAATGAACACAAAACGATCAGCTTTAAAAAAGGACTCGTAACTGGAAAAACGGAATGAAAAAACAATGTTAACAACAAATACTTTTTCACACCCAACCCAGTTCTGCAGAATCAGAATCAACGTTGAGTTTGAGCAAGCGAATGAGCCAATTAGAGTAAAGTGCCATGCAGATTTAAATTGTTCCCAATTGTGACGAGTGCAGCTATCGATTCTTTTTGCATGCTAGCATGCTAGTTAATATTCGTGTCAGTCAGCTGTTGGCTCTCAAGCTAGCCAATAGAATCTTCCTGCCTATTCGTCGCAGCTAGCTATAGGCTCTCACTCTGGCCAGTACAAAATGGCCGCAAACTACCTAACTACCCCTAAGCCGTTGGCGCACGGCAGGGATGAATGTCTATTTTAAGCGTATTTATTTTTAGATAAACACTCAGTGACTGAGAGAACTCGATTCGTTTTACCGAACAGTCTTGCATTATTAGCCGTAATAGCCACTTTTTGCAATTTACTTTCTTCGTAGATTGTTTTAAAATTTAGATATTTATCAAACCTTAACCTCCCAAATATGCACGTTAAAGTAACGCGAACTGACAGCGTCTAAGAATTTGAATGAAACCTGTCGTGTAATTTATTGGGGTTGTTGTAACGTCTTCCTTTAATGTAGTTCTTATCGCTCACCCCTTAACCACGTTTATCTAGAGACGAGACGCGTTAAATTTGAGCAACATCCAGCCGACACACTGGGGTTAAAATAGGAAACTAAAATGATACATATGACACACTCATATCCTCTCTCCCACCTAACTTGCGTATACTTGATGAGGTCCGTAAAAAACGTGTGAATTTCTTTTCATTTTTCATTTCAGCTTTTGGAAGTAAAGTCTGATGATCCAGACCCCTGTTAAAGGGGTTATGGTGAAATAAGCTTATTACATGGAATCTTAACGTGGTCTGTCTTTTATTCAAATATATATATATATATATATATATATATATATATATATATATATATATATATATGTATATTTCGGCACCAAACTTTTTCATTTAATCAAGTTTCATTAAAAGCAACAGAGGAGGCTCTCTTATATCCTCGATTACAGACATTCGGACAATATTTAAACTCATTTGACCCAAAACATACGATATCTTGTACCTAAACTTGAAAATGTTAACTGAAATAGTAAAAAGAGATACAGATAAATAGAATCTGGCATTTTTCATTAAACACTCCCCATATATATATATATATATATATATATATATATATATATATATATATATATATATATATATATATATATCATATGCACTTTTCTATCAATATTAAAACTATTGCAGTTATTACGGAGGAAATGTCTTGTGCTATTTTATATTTTTTTCTTTTTAGCAGTCAAGTTTGCCGTGTTGGTAATCCTTCCTGGCGGCCATTTTATGTTCTCGGTAAGGAACGCCAGAGTAGACTATTCTATTATTGTAAACCTCGCGTCATCCCGACATTACTGGGAGAAGGCCAGACAAGAAATTTATTGTTATCTCTCGGATTCGTTTCAAGAGCACAAAAGAAAATATTGATGGGTTAGAGTTAGACATGGATAGATATAGTACTGAGAGAAGACAGACGGCCTGTAGGGAAAATGCCACAGATTTTGGTAGATTGATCTGAGCCAGGTATTGGACTGATTCTGGGACGGCTTGTTGGTGGTAGGGAGAGAACGATGCAGAAAAAGATGCACCCAGGGGAAACTAAACAAAAACTGATTAAACTATGAGGGAGATATTGCAATTGAGAGAGTGAATGTCAATATATTATATATTACACACACATAGATACAGGGTGTAGCAAAAATAGTTTTACAAACTTTGGGGTGGGTTCCTCAAACTAAAACAAGGACAAAAGTCCATATAAATATATGTCCACAAATCCTTCACTTTTGAGTTATTAAGTTTAAAGTAAGATTACAGTAGATGGCGCTATGTTGCCATATAGACTAGGTTATATTTGTCATTGATGTACTTTTGTGACTAATCTGTCTTATTGTTTATCGTGTGTACTAGTGAGTTATCCGAAAAGTCTTCTGTTTAACAATGGTAGGATATTCATATTGTGGCTTACGGTCAAATCACGCTGAAACACCGGTTCTCGTTCGATCACCGAAGTTAAGCAGCGTAGAGCCAGGTCAGTACTTAGATGGGGGACCGCTTGGGAACACCTGGTACTGTAAGCCCCCAAAGTCCAACCCTTACCTCACAGTCGGTGGGGGGGGGTAAACGGTAGTGTCAGAGCTATGCCGCCCGGAACTTCGTTCCTGGTAGGGCCACCCAAGGCTAACAAGGGCTCTGGTGAAAATCCAAGGAGCGTCTGCATCGGTAACCGGCGGCTTCTGGTCGTTCCTGTCTCTGCGTCTGTGGGAATCCCGCGGCAAGCAAGAACCTTATCCGAGTAGGCCTGGGTACCCTACTTCTGTAATTAATCCCAAGAATCTTCTTCTCATAACAGGAAGAAGCCGGCTCAATCCGCCCAGGGTGAATGCTGCATCAGTAGGTAGATATGATTTTACCTACGAATGAGCGAATGGTAATGAACACGAAACTTCACAGGTGTATTAGATGGTGTTTCCGACATTTGTGCATGTTTTCGTGTGAGGGAGCTATCTACAAAATTTTAAAAGTATCCACATATATATATATATATATATATATGTATAATAAATTAATTGATTTAAAATATGGTTTTTTCCGCTACACAGTTCTAACCATGTTTCAAAAATGGAAGCTAAAATACGCTTGAGGATGAAATCGAACTAATGTCTTTAATTTAATTACAAAATTAAATTCGGAGCTTTTAGCTTCCATTTTTGAAACATGGTTAGAACTGTGTAGCGGAAAAAAACATTTTAAATCAATTAATTTATAATATTAATGCTCTGTAAATTTACATCGAGCACTATTTTGTAAAAATAAAAATATCTATAAGAACACCGGATTATATATCTTACTGTTCTTTCTTTTTTTACACACACACACACACACACACACACACACACACACACACACACACACACACACACATATATATATATATATTTGTAGCAATAAAAAACATATAAACACAAAATATATTAAAAAATAATAGTCGGGATTAGTCTATTTCATAATATATGATGTCATTTGATTACATTAAGATACGCTTCGAGTAGATATGAGAGCTCGAGAGAAATCATGGGAAATTTGTTGTTTAAAAACAGTAATTTGACATTGCGCACTTGTACCTAAATGGTATAAAGTGTCAGGCTATGTGACAGTCCCGTGCAGGATACTAGTTCGATTCCAGTCGGAGGAACATATTTTCTATGAAATTTCTCGGACATTCAGGCCAGTAAATGTTGTTAATACTGTTTATTATAAACAAAGCATCTTCTTAAATATTTGCATTTATAAAAATAACGTATAAATGGAAAATATATAAAAATAAGTGTCGGACTTAGTCCATTTATATATATATATATATATATATATATATATATATATATATATATATATATATATATATTGTTGGTACAAAATTTAATCACAGAAATAAAAGTGTGAAGCTTGACATTACGAGACATATTAAAACAGGCGAAGCAATCGGTTTCGCTCCTGCTCTTCAGGCTTCCACGGGAGATTTAATTTAAATTAAAAACACAGAAAATGTACAATGAAAAGGAAATGTGGAGGAGAAAAAAATATATGGACACAAGGAACTAGAGACAAATGACACTGAGTCCCAACAATCATTCACGCTGTTTACACAAGAAAGGTTTGCAGGACCCGATGTAAAGTGCCTCCAACACCTTGAGGTGAAATAAAGAGTGTGACCAATCAGCACTAAAATCAGCAGCACACCCTCTGTTATTTAAGAGGTGCTCACATATGGCGGAACCATAGGTATTTGGGACACGTCCATTCAACGACAACGTGTGATTCCTGATCTTAGTGGGAATATGTTGTTTAATTCTCATGTCTAGGCGTTGAGTCGTTCTCCCTATGTAGTCAGCACCGCAACTACAAACGTATTTATAAATAATAGAATTAATTTGATGTCGAGGGAGAACGTCCTTACACGGTGAACGAAGCATAGGCCGGGTTTGAAAAACTATACGAACCTCAGCAGAGAAAAACAACGACGAAGATTAGATGAAATCTGTTTAACTATACTTTCACACTTGGATCCAATCCATGGCAATTTAAGATAAACCGGGTACTTTTTAACTGTACAGAGTTTGACAATTCCGAACTCCTCAATTTTGTCACGGATGACTAAATTAACAATATCAGGAGGATAACCTAAACTGAATAGGGTTTCCTTAACAAAATTGATTTCATCATCCAAGAAGGACTCTGAACAGATCTTTAATGCCCTATGAAGGAGGGTCCTAATAATGTTTATTTTACGTTTTGTAGGATAAAAGGAATGCCAACGCGTATATATCCCCGCAAAAGTTGCTTTCCTATAAACCGAGGTAAGAAAACTTACTAATACATCCAAGAAGGCCAATTGAAAATTGGATTCCTTCTCGACAGTGAACCTCAGTGCTGGATGGATACCATTTAGAAAAGAAAGAAACTGATCAGCCTCAACTTCGTTGTTGAATAAACAGAAAGTATCATCAACATACCGACAATACAGTTGAGGACAAAGTGTGTTCTTCCGTATTCTTTCTTCGTGAAAGCCAACAAATATATTAGCAAGTGCCGGACCCAAAGGGGAACCCATAGCAACCCCGTCAATCTGTCGAAATATGGTGTTATTAAAACTAAATTCAACAGAAGACGTTGCAAATTTCATCAACTCAAAAACTGCTAACCCAGGAATACTCGGTGGAGACAAAGAACTGCGATAAAGCAAATCACAAATGTTGATAGTTTCTATAAGCTTGGGACATAAGTGTTAGAGAACAGACATCGAAGGAACACATGAACTTGCCTGAAAAAAGACAAATTTTGAATACGGTCGACAAAGGAAAATAAATCCTTTATGCAAAATCCGCTCAAGCACTGCAACACTGGTTCCAAAAGTGTTGAGAGGCATTACCTTGTGTTGGGCTGAACAAACCATTGATAAAATTGGTCTTAATGGTTTCTTGTGGATTTTTGGGAGCCCATACAGCCGGGGACGAATCGACTCAAACGGTCGAATTTCATTGGCAATTTCTTGTTCCAGTCTTTTTTAACTTCAGGGTAATTTTTGAAATATATATATATATATATATATATATATATATATATATATATATATATATATATGTGTGTGTACACCAGGTGCCGCAAAATTGTTCAAATCGTGTAAAAGCATAATGATTCAACCGACAACATGGTTATTTATCTGCAAAAAAAAAAAAAGCACTAAATTATCTGAGTTTCTTTTTTCAGATTTTTTATATTTTTAGCCATTGACACCATTTATTGTAAGACTGAGAAATCATTTGAATTATTCATCTAGGAATAGAACAGGTTAAACTCGTTTTCTGTCAGACCCACCGTTTTTACAAGTCAGCAATTGTCGAGGAAAAAAAGCTCCTTTAGGCCTTCAGTAATGGTAAAAAAACGTTCATACTCCGGCTTCCATCTTCAAAAATCCATTCAAGAACCATCCAGAGAATGGTGAATATGCTCAAAAAAGAGGGAAGTAGAGAGAAAAAATGGATCAGCAGGTCGCAACAGAAAGAGGGTTCATCATTTCAACTTAGAGCTAAAGAGATCAATTAGAAAAGATCCAACTCAGTCCATAAGTCGTTTGGCAGGTGAGAGAGGAGTTCCATTTATGACAGTTTAAAGAGTTTACTTTTGAAATCTAAATGAAACCTGTGCGGCACCTTGTTTGTAGGTTAGAAGGTTTAGAGGAGAAATTTATTGAATAGGTTGGAAAATAATATATATATATATTATATATATATATTTTATATATATATATATATATTTATATTATAGTTTTAAGTGTGCTATATTTTTTGCCTCAATATCAGATATAGAGCGTATGTAAATATAAATATAAAAGCGAACATTGAAGTCAACACTCAGAGACGACAGGCTGTTTCATACTAGGCGCAATCGTCAGGCAGCGAATATTGGGTTTTTCCTCGACTATTTATATATATGGGTCAGTGGTGCATTTGGGTAATCTATTCTGACGGTTATATTTTTGGCTTTTTTTCTTTCTTTATTTGCGTTAATTTATTTGTTTTTATTTTCATTTTGCATTATTTATTCTTTTCGGTTTTTGATGTTTTATTAACGTAGTAAAAACATTGTAGAGATTTGCTTAGGTTTCTTATTTAATAGTCTTGGTCTGGGAAGATAATTAAGGCTATTTATTTGTTCACTGTGTAGATTGCTTACTGTAGTCTATTCTGTTATTTTAATCGGGGACAGTTTTTAATGTATTTATTTGGATTTATTATTTTTACTTGTTTTTGCTTATTTAGACTCATTTATATTAGTTCTAACGATTATTTTAGCGGGTGCGATTTGTTAATCTGTTTATTTATTTGGATTAATTTTTAATTCTTCTTTTATTTATTTACTTATTTTTTATTTTGTATATTTCATTTACTCTGGCTTTCGATTTTTGAGTAACGTATTAATATTTTTTTATCGTTATATAGTAGCTATTTTACGTCCAATTTTTAGATTGTTTGTTGTAGTCTATTCTAATGTTATTTTGGCGGGATTGGTTTGTTAATTTCTTTATTATTATTTACTTTATTTATTTATTTAGGTTGATCATTTTTACATGTTTTTATATGTATTTCATTTTTTTATTTATTTATTCTATTTCGTCTATTCTAACGGGAGTGGTTTGTTAATTTGTTTATTATTTGTTTGGGTTAATTTATTTTACTTATTTTTTCTATTATTTTGTTTATTTGTACTTATTTATTTCAGTTTTCGATTTTTAGGTAACGTAGTAAAAATTTGTTTTCGTGTCTGCATTTTAAAATGAGCTCAGATCATTGATTTAGTAATTTATTTTGGTCTGGGAAGGTAATAATAGCCATATTTTTAGCTATTTTTTCCTCCCACCAAAGTTTGCTGGTTTTTGATTGATTGTTGTAGGCTTATGATCTTTTCTTTATTTTCCATGATATTTTTGGTGTGATTTGTGTTTTGTTTTTAATTTGCCAGACATATTTGGAAAGCATTGTGCTGTTCGCGTATTTACTATTGGCGAAAAATGTTTTGTGTGCATAGTTTCTTTGTTTCCAGGGTCCTTCAGTTACTCCTATGTATACTTTTTCTTCCTTATCTGGTGATTTTACCGTGGCTTGGTATATTACGTTGTTTTGTAAGCGATTACCGTTTAAGGGACATTCATTCTTTATTCTACAGTTACATGTGGGTTTAATTTGTTCGAGCGCTTTCTTGATAGATTTCTGTTGTGCTTTTTTATGATTTCTGCCATGTTGTCGGTGCAACTATAGAATAAATTACCCACAATGCACCACTGACCCATATATATAAATAGTCGAGGAAAAACCCAAAATTCGCGCGGTCTGACGATGGCGCCTAACATGAAACAGCCTGTCTGACTTCGATGTTCAGTTTTATATATATATATATATATATATATATATATATATATATATATATATATATATATGCATGTAGCTGAGTGGTTGGAATGTTTGGGTTTTGAGCATGAGACTAGAGTTGAAATCTCAGCATTTAACTGGGATATGATTTCCTGCAATGCCCCCTCCCTTTGTGGGATAGTTAACATCATTGCTATCGTCAGCGGCCCCATTCTCACACCACCTATCGCCACTTGCTGCTGAGATCTGTCTGCAGTTCACATATTCCTTGTCTAATCTTGTTAATATTAACCGAGTAAAACCGAAAATATTTGCCATCACAGAGAGAGCACCATAACTATCATTTCCACAGTCAAATAGATGCACAGCCATATCAACTGTTTACCTATTACAACACATATTCGTCATCTGGCTGAGTCTATTTCTAGAAGGGGAAGAAAGCAAAATCAACCAGAATATTGCTGTGTCTAAATTATAAGCCTCCATACTACTTCTTACTTCGGATCATTTATAACAGAAAACGTCTTCTAAATGAAAATATCTAATTCTGGGATTGATTCCTATCTTTTCTTTAATCATTTCACGCCAAGCAAAGACGGTAATGCTACTAATTTCTAGGCGGTTAAAGAGTGGGCGGGTAAGAGGATTGGGGAATGGACAAAAAACGAGACAGATGGCAACTGACGTTTCATTTAAATTTTAAAAGATTGTCGTTATCAGGAAATCAAGGAAAGAGAAAGGAGTTACACAGGTGGAACGTGATGAAAATTATTTGGAGAAGTGGCTGTGCTATTTAGCTATTTCAACAGTAAAAACTTGGGACCAAGTTTCAGTATCAACTCATGTAGTCGGGGCACCAGTGAAAAAAGCACGTTGGAGCAGTTGCCATGAAAATACATGTAGGCAATTTTTCTTTCATCTGATTTTGGTTCATTTTAACATAACGCTCAGATTGTTTATTCATAATACGACCATTACGCAATAAGCAGTATGAATTAAAAATAAGGAATGAAATTCAGATGATACTTGAACTCATCTTTGGGAGTTCAAATTGCTTCAAAAGCGATTTGTTAAAATTTCAATCGATTCTAATTTCACGATCACAGAATTTAAAACGACTTGTTTGGAGCGATAAAAAATAAAGCATGAAAAGAATCAACAAAAAAGTAAAAAAAAAATGATAATACTTTATTTACTTTGACAATGTTTCATCTAAGAAGGCAAACCAGCAGGAGTCATTCAAATTCAGCCATATAGCTATATTCTCTACTTCTACTTCTTATAAATGGGAGTTGCAATAAAAAGTAAGAGAAATGAAGATGAAAGAAATACTAGTGAAAAATGAATAATAATTGACAATGCTTCATCTAAGAAGGCAAACCAGCAGGAGTCATTCAAATTTAGCAATATAGCTATATTCTCTACTTCTACTTCTTATGGATGAGAGTTGCAATAAAAAGTAAGAGAAATGAAGATGAAAGAAATACTAGTGAAAAATGAATAATATTTGACAAAGCTTCATCTAAGAAGGCTAACCAGCAGGAGTCATTCAAATTTAGCCATATAGCTATATTCTCTACTTCTACTTCTTATGGATGAGAGTTGCAATAAAAAGTAAGAGAAATGAAGATGAAAGAAATACTAGTGAAAAATGAATAATAATTGACAATGCTTCATCTAAGAAGGCAAACTAGCAGGAGTCATTCAAATTTAGCCATATAGCTATATTCTCTACTTCTACTTCTTATGGATGGGAGTTGCAATAAAAAAGCAAGAGAAATGAAGATGAAAGAAATACTAGTGAAAAATGAATAATAATTGACAATGCTTCATCTAAGAAGGCTAACCAGCAGGAGTCATTCAAATTTAGCCATATAGCTATATTCTCTACTTCTACTTCTTATGGATGGGAGTTGCAATAAAAAGTAAGAGAAATGAAGATGAAAGAAATACTAGTGAAAAATGAATAATATTTGACAATGCTTCATCTAAGAAGGCTAACCAGCAGGAGTCATTCAAATTTAGCCATATAGCTATATTCTCTACTTCTACTTCTTATGGATGGGAGTTGCAATAAAAAGTAAGAGAAATGAAGATGAAAGAAATACTAGTGAAAAATGAATAATAATTGACAATGCTTCATCTAAGAAGGCTAACCAGCAGGAGTCATTCAAATTTAGCCATATAGCTATATTCTCTACTTCTACTTCTTATGGATGGGAGTTAGCCATATAGTTATGTTCGTTATTTATGTCTTTAAATATATTAAATAATTAAAAAGGAATAACATTAAAGAAATCCGGTTAACTTTATACTATTACGCCTATATGAAATGCAGTTTTATTTTTGAAACTGTTAAATAAGCATCATGGATTGGAAATAAAACGATTTGTGTGTTGTAATAAATTGTAGCAAAAGAACAACGAAAGAAATAATTTTTAAACTTAATATGGCATTGATTTATCTAAGAAATTCGTTCAGTTCATCACAAATATTTTCCTATATGGTACACGAATTTCATGAACGCTTTAGTTCCAATATAAAATACTTGATGCAATATTTGCTTTTAATATCAGGTCAATGCCATTTCTTTTGAAAACTTTGGAATATCTATAATAATTTTATTGCGACAAATAAAAATCAATAGTTGCAGTTTGGTAAATGTATATGGCTTTCAAAACTTAATTTAAATTAAAAATGAATTGGATTACAAGGATTGTTGGATAGCATTTTTTTGTCTGTTTTTACAGCGAATTTTACTCTTTACAAGGCCCGGGACCACTCAAGGTAGAGTTTTAATTTAGAGTCCATTTGTACCTATAGGACTGGAAGATAACAGATAACCCTAGCCTTGAACAGGTTAAAATTGTACTGATCGGGGAAAACATCCCATTGGGAGTCGGTTTCACAGGGAATCATTTCACAAGAAGCTGCTTGAATGGAACTTACTTCTTATCTATGGAATACAGAAGAAATGGGGGTGGTTTCCTGTGATGTAAGTGGCATGGCGTATTCTTGCCGTGAAGGTTTACCTAAGCGGGACCAGGAAATGTATTTCACGCAAGCACTTACCGTGAAAGTAGCAGTAGAGTAGTGAGAGGCTTGCCACATCCGGGCTGTGGGAGAGAAATTGAAGGGTATAGAATAGTTCGTCGCCCACAAGGGCTCGGAGACACTTTTGAAAACTATCAAGGCTGGAAAATGAGGTCTGAGCAGCTCTCGCTCAAATATGACAAAAAATACTCCATTTTTTTGTTCTTGTAAAGGTTGAGGACAGGAGTCAGAATCAGATACTTACTGGAGCGGCACAGAGAGCTGGCCATTTTATTTGCATCCTTAACAATGTCTCATATGTACAAGTTCAACTTGAGGTCGAGTGAGAGTTTGAGGCCCAACAAAATTTCAAGGCACGGTGCTTTCCTGAAAGGACCGACGTTCATCCAGATTGTTGGTAGTTCAACGTCGATCGGTGATGATCGAATGTAACTAGCTTGGTCTTCGACGCATTGGATGTAACTAGCCAGTTTTTACACCATTGAGTAGTTTGTGCAAGATCAGTCGACAATCTCTGACCATCGTGAGTCATAGAGGTGCGCCCGTATATAGTCAAATCATTGGCATAGATGTTGACAAATGATCTGAGTATATTCTTAGGCGTCTGATCTGGCGTCTCGTCTGCAGTCACTCTCTCACAGACGCGACGTCGCCTCTCTCTGTCTTTTCTACAAATACTTTCATGGTAATTGCTCCGATCAGCTGCTTTCACTGGTTCCCAGACTCCATGAATTCAAACGCCCTACGAGGCTGGCATCCCGCTCCCACCCTTACACTATAGAAATTTTTAAATGTAGCCGTCTCTTCTACTCCAATAGCTTCATACCACGCACCTCTCGTCAGTGGAACACCCTTCCCAATTACTGTTTCCCTGAAAGCTATAATCTCCAACTATTCAAATGTAATGTCAATCGACACCTCCAGTTACCTTGATCTACCCACTATCCTTCTCCTCATCCTTTCTTCTATCACTCCTATCCGCTCTCGCTCCAAATATTCCGCAACCCCCTGCATCCTAGTGGCTTCATGCCTTGCTTGGGGCGTAATGCTTAAAAAGAAAAAAGAAAAAAAAGATCATTTATATAGATCAAAAAGAGGGTTGGTTTAAAAAGTGACCTCTGGAGGTAGTCTGCGTTGACCTCTAAGCCTCAGGATGTTTGGCCATTGACAACTACCTTCAGGGATCTACCTGTCATTAAGGATTTAAGACCCTTCCAGTGATTTCAAAACTGAAAAGCTTGTACAATAAGCCTTTGTGTCTCACCTTGTCGAAAGCCTTTGGGATATCTAGTGCTATGAGGTTTGTTTGTCGTCAAGAGCCTCACTGATTCTGTGAGTAATGGTAGTTAGGACATCCGGTAGTGGATCTGGCCGACCGATACTCATACTGCTCGTCGCTGAAGAACTTGTTTTTTTCTAGGTCCTCGATGACATTGGCCTCAAAAGGTTTGCTGATGATACTGAGGATTGTGATGGTTCTGTATTGGGAGGGGGGAATATCGCATCGGGCATACGCTTGACACATTCCACCTGTTTGGGAAAGATTTCTCTTTAAAGCAGCAGTTGAATAACTTTGAAAGGATTTGGGTATAATTCCGGGTTGATGTTCTTAAGGACAGCGACTGTAATTTTGTCTGGACCACTGGCTTTCTTTCGGTCAAGGCCTTTGATAAGTCTAGAGACTTCACGAGCAATGGTGGTAATATTAATGAGATTGTGCTCAGTGAGACGTTGGAAGATGGAGAGGGGATGGTCTTTGTCGTTTAACGTTCAGTTAGAGGCAAATGTGGCAGCGAATGTGGCAGCGAATGTGGCAAATGTGGCAGCCTTCTCTGTCGAGGAAAAATATGGCCTCGGAGCCATTTATAATTGTGGGAACAGCCGCTTTACCCATTTTCTTGATTTGGTGATCCTCCAAAATACATCGAATCCAAATTCTTTCTTTTCAAAATTAATCTGAACTGCTCGTATGTAGCTGCACTTTGTGTTATCGAGAACTTTTTGCAGCAACCTGCTGACAGTTCTGAATGCAGTGAGGGCCGAACTACTTCGCTTCTTGCGATAGATATTAAAGTAGTACTTTCGGTGAGTCATAGCTGCAGCGAATTCAGGGATGAACCAGGGTTGAATGTTTGTTTTTTTTTGCTGCGATTCTTTGGGGGGTATAACCCTTCATTCAAAAAAAAAAGGATTCAGTCAGTGACAAGGGCTGCATTTTTGGAAGCAGCATGTTTAAATAAGGCTGGAAGGGGAAAGCTGTCTGTCTTGCCATAGCGAAAAGAATTGTTCTATGGCACACTACATCAGAGGATACCTTAGGTTTGACATCAATCTGGACACTGATTAAGGGATGGTCTGGCGTGCCTAGGGAGAGGGGGTAAAAACTTTTAAAACTTTATCGAGACAGGAGGTTAGAAAGAGGTCGATGAGGTTCGCCTGATGTGCCGGCACGTCCGGGACACGGGTAGGTTCTTCGATGATTTGGGTTAGTTTCTAGTTCGATGGAGAAATCTCTGCAATATCTAGTTCCGTCATCGGTTTTGTTGGAGTGGACTAACCATTCTTTGTGGTGGATATTGAAGTCATCGCAGAGAAGAATGTAAGCAGAGGGAAACTGAGATGAGGATAGTGGTTTCGATGAGTTGTAGCTGCAGCTCGTTCAGGGATGAACCAGGGCTAACTCGTTTTTTCTGGATTTTCTTTTGGAGGCCAGAGGTATAAATCTCTCCATTTCGGAAAATGTATGCATAGTGAAAAATCATTCTATGGAACGGCACATCAGAAGATGCCTTAGATTTCGCATCATTCTGATTAGGGATGATCTTACGTGCGTCGTGGAATTAGTGGTTTCGGTGAGTTATATTGTAGTGCATTCAGGGGTGTACCAGGGATGACTGGTTTTTGCTGCAATATTTTGGGGGCGTAAACTGCTTGTCGATGAAGAGATTGTCCTTTTCAAGCTGCTCGACGAACTTCTTATTGACTATCGCCGCATAAAAGCTTACTGATGGTACTAGGAAACTGATAGGCCTGTAATGGTAAAGGAATGACCGCACGCTCACGTTTTTGAAAACCGAGCATATGCTTGACAAATTTTCACAGGTTTGGGGAAGGTTTTGGGAAGCAGCGTTTGGGGATAGTTCCAGGATGATATTCTTAAGGACAATCAATGGAATTTTGTCTGGGCCAGTGGCTTTCTGAGGGCCAAGACCTTCGAAAAGTCTAGAGACTCCTCGTGCTGTAATGGTTATATTACTGAGATTGTGTTCAGTGAGACATGGGAAGTTGAGGAGGGGATGGTCTTTGCCGTCTAACGTTGAATTCGGGGCAAAGATCAAGGCGAAAAGGTTTGCTTTGTCTGTCGAGAAAAATATGACTTTTGAACATTTTATAATTCTGGGTTCAGCCGCTTTACCTCTATTTATAATTTGGTTGGGATCTTCCAGAATCCACGGGATTCAATTTCTTTATTTTTAACCTTAATCTGGACTGCTCGTACATAGCTGAACTTGGTGTTTTCCAGAACTTTTTGCAGCAACCTGCTGACAGTTCTGAATGCAGTGAGGGCCGAACTACTTCGCTTCTTGCGATAGATATTAAAGTAGTACTTTCGGTGAGTCATAGCTGCAGCGAATTCAGGGATGAACCAGGGTTGAATGTTTGTTTTTTTTGCTGGGATTCTTTGGGGGTATAACCCTTCATTCAAAAAAAGGATTCAGTCAGTGATTGGAAGCAGCATGTTTAAATAAGGCTGGAAGGGGAAAGCTGTAACTGTGTGTCTTGCCATAGCGAAAAGAATTGTTCTATGGCGCAGTACATCAGAGGATACCTTAGGTTTGACATCAATCTGGACATTTATTAAGGGATGGTCTGGCGTGCCTAGGGGGAGGGGATAAAACCTTTTAAAACTTTATCGAGACAGGAGGTTAGAAAGAGGTCGATGAGGTTCGCCTGATGTGCCGTCACGTCTTGGACACGGGTAGGTTCTTCGATGATCTGGGTTAGTTTATAGTTCGATGGAGAAGTCTCTGCAATATCGAGTTCCGTCATCGGTTTTGTTGGAGTGGACTAACCGTTCTTTGTGGTGAATATTGAAGTCATCGCAGATATGAGGGAAATATTATCAATATTCTCAGATATTCGATCGAAGATTACCGCCCCTTCGTCCAGAGGTCGATAGAGAGTAAAGAAAATGTGGTACTATGGATAAATGCCACGCGAAAGCACATATACGGATGATCAGGGTCCACGTTTTTTTGCCTCTCTGCCATAGGGAAATTCATCCTTGATGTAGGTTCCTAGTTCGTGGCGGTAACGACTTAGGTGGCCGTGTTTTGTTATAAGAGATAAGTAGCCCAGAACTACGGGATCCTCTGGTGGTAGTACTTTCGGTGAGTTATAGCTGCAGCGCGTTCAGGCATGAACCAGGGCTGACTGTTTGGTTTTTGGTGGATTTTTTTTTTTTGGAGGGCACGGGTATAAAACTGTACATTTCGGAAAGGATCTAATCAGTGATAGTAGTTTTTGAGGCAGCATGCTCGAAGAAGGTAGGAAGTGGAGCTTCTTATGTATGATCGAAAACTGTCTCAGTCTACCTTTACATAGTGAAAAATCGTTCTATGAAACGGCACATCAGAAGATGCCTTAGGTTTGACATCATTCTGTTTAGGGATGATCTTACGTGCCTAGTGGAAGTAAAACTTTTGATAGGCATTTATCAGGGCAGGAGTTTTGGAAGAGATCGAGGAGGTTTGCCTGATGTCCCGTCTTGATCTGGGAAACATTTAAATCGTGCCTTATAGTGTCTTTTGTCATAATTCTGATGCGGAAATTAAGACTTTAATTTTAGCCAGGAGCACAATACATTATTTAATGCATATTACTATTATTATTATTATTATTATTATTATCATTATTATTATTATTATATGAGCAGGACACCAGTGCAATGTTGCTGAAGTACGAATATACGAAGCCCAATATCCTCATGACATCCAGTCTGATAAAGGGTATACCAAACACATGCATCACAGCCAAATGTGTGCGATATAGTGACAACTTTTGATGCAGGTGGCTTCCAGTTAAAAATACCCGTAGAGTAACCCAGTTTACTTAGTATTGGGAGTGTTCCGCGTATCTAGATGTGACAATCTTGGATGCCCACAAAACAAAACACCCCCCCCACCTAAAAAATCCAAACCCTTCAAAAACACACCCACAAAAACAAACCCTAAAACAAAAAAGACCCAAACAGACAAAAAAAAAAAAAAAAATCGACAAAAGACAAAAACCAAATAAAGACAAAATCAAGCTAAAAAAAAAATTAAAAAAAACAAAAAACACACACACACATTTTTGACACATTTATACCATAAAACTCATTACTGATGAACATACAGTGTGTTAGTCCATAGGGAAAATAAGCCATTTCTTTAAGGTTTCGCAACGTAATTGTTATGTTATTAGTTATGTTAAACGGTAAAGATATCCCTAATGAAGATGGAAACAATGCTAATAACAACAACAACAATAATAGCGATAACAACATAAAAAGTAAAAGAAAGAATAAATAATGAATAAAAAATAAATAAAATAATAAAAATAAAACGATAATAATGACAATGATAATAATGATAATATTTGTGGTAATAATAATAATAATGGCAATGATAAAAACAGTACTATTGGTGGTAGTGATGGTTATAAGGTGATGGCTCTAAAAGTGGTAACAACATTACTAATAGTGATAATCATAGTAATAGTAGTAGTCACAAAATAATGTGTTGATGTTTATATTTGTCGTGTGGCCATGCTAATAGCGGTGATTATGTTGTGGGTGTGGTGGTAGTGTTGGTAACACTGCTAGTAACGTTATTGTTTCCTGTTGGTGGTTATGTTTTGGTCGTTTTATTTTCTGGTGGTCTGGTGTTCTACCATCTTTACGGCAGGTTCGTTCCCGTTTGTGTCCATTTTTTGTTCTTGGTGTTATCCGTTTGGTTTGATCTGTGATATTAAATATTTGTTTTTGTGTCTGCATTTTTAGATTATTTCCGCTCCTTGGTTTAGTAATGATTTTTTTTGTCGTGTGTGGGTGATTATTGCCATTTTTTCTTGCAGGTAAAGTAGACATCTCCTTGATATCTTATTATAAGCAGATGCGGGTTTCATAATTTCCCAGGTTATGCTTGATATGATGTTTTTATCTTTTAGTTGCCATATTTGTGTAGATAGTGCTGTTGGAGTATTTTCTGTTGGAGAATGAGAGGTCGTGTGTGTATTTTCTTTGTTTGAATGTTCATTCTATAGAGCCAATATAGTGCATTGTACTGTTGCTTGCCGTCAAACAAGCATAATATAGAAATAATATGGTTTTCGTCTGCAATTAGATTGGGGTCTTTGTGTTATTGTAGGTTTTTGTTTTGTTGTTGAGGTTTTTTATTATTTATGTTATGTACTTAGTGTAGCTGTAGCCAACATTTATGTTGTTCTTGTTAAATATTTTTGCCAGGGGGCTTGTTACGGAGAAGTGTTTTTCGATTAGATTTAGGAATGTTTTATCCCTCCCACGACACAAAAATAAACAAACACAAATAAATCATAAATAAATCTACAAAAAAAATCATAAATAAATCAATTAAAAAAAAAATAAGCCAGTTTGTCTGAAGATGGCGAAAACGTGAAACCTAAGGTCACAAACAACTCTCTATGCAACCGCATATGCATTACAGGTGTACTGAAAACTTAGAAAAAAATTATTAAGAAACATAATACTAATATCTTCAATAAACACTTAGACCAAAACCAAAGAACTTTAGACAATATAAAAATAAAAATAAAAATAAATGTAGATCAACAAAAATTATGTAACCGTAGAAATCCTCATAACTGTCCTCTACAAAATAAATGTCGCACGGAATCATTAGTATACCAATGCAATATCTTATCTATTAAGAATTTCGAAAACGTAAAAATCTATATAGGTTGCACAAGCCATGAGTTCAAAAAGAGATTCAATCAACATCAAACTTCATTTAGGATAAATAAATAGAGAAATCAGACATTCCTTTCGAAATATGTCTGACACTTAATAGAAACCAATAAAACACCTACAGTAAAATTGAAATTAACAACAAATGTTCTTTGTTCATACATGAGAAATTATATATTACTAGGTTTATAAAAATAAAAAAATTACTGAATCAAAGAAATGAAATAGCTATTCTTTGCCGTCATTATCAAAAATTTTCCTTAAATAATATTTAAAAATCAAATAAAAAAAAATGGGATCTGGTAATATACATACTTATATTTGATATGAAAAAATAATTTTAAAATAATTTAAGTAATTCTATTACATTTACTTGATTTAAAAAGAGTCTATTAGTAATTAAGAGTAAAAATAATATTTTAAAATTGTAGTTAAATATAGCGTATTCTAGCCGAGACACCCCTTTTAGACACATGTACGAATTTAACGAATAAAATGCCGAAAAACTTTTTGTCGTAAATAATAATAAAAAAAAACAGACGACATGCGTTTAACGGATGTCAGAATTCGTTGGAAAATACACCCCTACCCTCCTTAAACTTAACCTCTTTTTCGAACGTAACTCATAATTGATACAACAATAGTTAATAAAAATGAACACGCTACCGCCCCTGTCTATATGATTGGATTTCTCTGTATCCTTGGAAACAGGAAATTATGAATTTATATGTGCATTTAAAACTCGGTAAATGTAAAAAATAAGCTATTCCAAAATTCGCTTGAGAGATGAAACAGAACTAATGCTTTTAATTTAATTATATAATTAAATTTGAAGTTTTTAGCTTCAGTTTTTGAAACATGGTTATTACTGTGTAGCGAAGAAACCATATTTTAAACCAGTTAATATATATATATATATATATATTATCATTCGCTGGACCCTTGTAGTATAAAAACTGTTTATTGTGAATCCCAGGAACACACTTGGTGTTTGTATAGGAAACGCCACATAGTAGGACCTGATATTTGCTATAAACAACGAAAGGCTCTAGTCATAAATAAACTCCAATCCAAGACCGCTTCCCGGAATAAGATACCTTACGCCATCCACCAGTCGCTAACACCAGCCTCTTCTCATTAACAAAGCGTCTGTCTGAGGAGGACTGACATTGAAAATAAATTTAAAACAATGCTTCGAGACAGGCACTTAGGGGCTGATGATAGCTGCGTACAGACCAGTTTGAAATAGACTATTCCTATTGAAATTATGAGGTAATTTGTTTTTTTTTGCAGTATATATATATATATATATATATATATATATATATATATATATTAATTGATTTAAAATATTTTTTCGCTACACAGTTCTAACCATGTTTCAAAAATGGAAGGTCCGAATTTAATTTTGTAATTAAATTAAAGACATTAGTTCCATTCCATCCTCAAGCGAATTTTGGAGTAACTTTTAAAATTACTGGGTTTTAAAGACACAGCTAAAATCATAATTCACGTTTCCATGGTTACAGATAAATTCACTTCCACTAGACAGGGGTGTTTGCATGTTCATTATATCTGTATTTTGATGTATCCGTTATTAGTTACGTTTTGGTAGGGGGTAGGGATGTATTTTTCAATGAAATCTGACATCCGTTAAATGCATGTCGTCTGGATTTTTTTAAAAATTTTATTGTTAACGGCAAAAATTCTTACGGCATTTTTTCTATTTGTATATTTAAAGATTTTAATTTTTTTATATATATATATATATATATATATATATATATATATATATATATATATATATTAATAATATTTTTATTTTAAAAATATTTTACATCGCTACATAAAGATTTTTATGTTTCGGAACTAAATTGTCCAGTCATCAGACGATATTATGTTACTTATGATGAAAATGATTTACTTTTGAAAACAGAAGACAATACCGTTTCTTATTTAAGATTTACAAATGGATAGGGGACAAGATTTCAAAGTTTTATGGATAAAAATATATATGTAAAATATAGATAAAAGAGGGAAATAAAAACGGAGTAAAAATAGAGAATGCAAAATAGAGGAAGAAACGAAAAATTTGCCTCTAAGCTTACAATTTATTTTATTTTCGTCTTTTATAATTGATAATTAATGAAAATACCGTGAAAGTTTCAGGAGTACTGATCGTCTTATTAAATGTACAATGAAAGTGACTTCATTGTTTCTAGCATTAAATATGGCTGCTTCTGATCATTTGTATTCCACGTCATTTAGCTATTTAATCTATTATTTTATGTGGCAACTTCTATCAAAGTCGTTCTCTTCACATACAGGTTTGAATTTAATACATTAGGCAGACATCGTTCGTCATTATCATTTTTAGCCCTTCCAGTGAAATGTTCCATTAACTTCTAAATGATGGCCTTCTTCCAGTTCCGCAGTCCCTGTCCATTATCTACGTTATAGTGTTTTACTCTGTTTTATTTATAGTCACTTAGTGGTGGTGGTGGGGATGGGGGTTATAACAAGATAACCACTTAACGTATTTACTCTCAAAATAACGCGACTGAAGACTCTTAAAACACATGAATAGTGTAATGAATATATTAAATAACAGTAGATGGTATAACAGCGACGATAGCTCTGACTGAAGCTGAAACGTTACTTTCCATAAAAGCTTCATTTCGATTCAATAACTTCGCCTATTGCCCGGTTCATACTTCTCCCCAGTTTGTAAATAGGAGTAGAGGTTTATGTTGTCTTTTTTGTTTGAGTTTCCGGTTTCTTATAAAGTTATTTTTTCATTCTGTTTCACTCCTAGAGCTCCTTGCATCTTAGTGGCATTATCACCATGCTTGGAGTGAACTGATTATATATGATTGTATATGATAATATATATTATTTGATATATATATATATATATATATATATATATATATATATATATATAATTATTTATTTAAAAATATGATTCCAACTCGCGACATAAGAGGTCTCATGTTTCAAAACAAGAGCTGAAAAGTTCAATATAATTATTTGAATTAAATTGAGTTAAAGTAAGCTCTGTTCCATCTTCAAGCGAAATTTTTTTTTTTGAATAACGTATTTCTGCAATTTACGTGTTTTAATAATTGAAATCAAAATTTCCATGGTAACAGCTAGGGCGAATTGTTTAAATTGGGTAGGCGAGTGTTGGGTGTTAATAATAAGTATCAGTATAGAGTTACTTTCATAGATGTCAAGTCAGGGAAAGGTGGGGTGTCTAAATTTGAAACGGAAGATGTATTAACCTAGTCTGATTTGCGTGTCTATGGAGATTTATTGATTTTTTTTTTTTTTTTTATGAAAGGATTTGTGCATATAAAAAACTGCCGTAACTTTTGTTTTTTGACGACTTCATAAAGAGTTATCTTTTTTGTAGGGTATTTAAACTATTTATTTGGGCTATGGATTATGAAAGTTATTATATTGTATGCTTGTTCTTAGCTAATTATTCAGACCATGAATCAGATGAGTGGGCTATGGATTAATCAAGTTATTATATTGTTTGCTTGTTTTTAGCTAATAATTCAAACCATAAATCTGATGATGCCGACAGAAAACCGTTAACTCATGTCTATTGTTCAATAGATTATTATTATTTAGAAGCTTAATAATGTGCAATTTCTCATGGAGGCACAAAGGGCATGGGTCATCCCAAGTTTTACATGTTCTAGCACTGTTTATAATTTTCCATTTTACTTTAGGAGTCCTATTTGTTTAGATAGGGAAGTCTGATTTAGGAGTCCTATTTGTTTAGATAGGGAAGTCTGATTTCTTTTATTTATATTATTGAAAGAGCACTTATATATATATATATATATATATATATATATATATATATATATATATATATATATATATATATATATATTTAGGAAATGGATTAAATGAAACGTTATTTTTAATTTATTTTGTTTAAACGTTTTTGGGTTTTTTATGGATACTCATATTCGAGTAGAATGTTTTTTTTAAACAGTATTTTTTATTTAACTACATCTACCGGCCTGAATATTACAGACAGAATCTATAACCGGAAATTCTACGTGGCTTAGTGGTCAAGCACGTCAAATCCAATGACGGTTGTCCATAGGGGATGCAGGTTCGAATCCTTCCGGAGGGCGCATATCTTTTTGACAAGAATATTCAGGTCGGTAGATCTAGTTGAATAAAAAAATACTGTTTAAAATAAAAAAAAAAGCAGCTTCTCCTCAACTAAACGTCGATGTAATATTGGACTTTGAAAATACCAGTAAAAAATAATAATTTGCTTAATTTTGGGTGGTTGAGTTGCTTTTTGGTAAAGAGGCAAGTCGTTTTATTTCTGTCCTGATCTTGACTTTAAGCGAATGTATAAAGTACACGATTAGTTGTGAATCTCGCCTTAATGAAATTCTTTTTGTCGCTTAGTCCAAATTCTGACTCTCTAGTAAGCACAAGAACATTGCTCAATGTTCGACAGTAAAATGGTGGGACGTTGTTGCCAATCTAGTCGCATGCTTAAATTCATGTAGTAGGGACACCATGAAAAAAAGAATGGAGAGCAGTTGTATATACAGAAAAGATGCGTATCATCTACCATGTATTCAATTGTGAAAGCAGAATAACATACATTTATTACTTCAAAGCTAGCAAGAAAATTAAATTTCGTCATTAAATGAAAATAAATTTAAAACAATGCTTCGAGACAGGTACTTAGGGGCTGATGATAGCTGCGTACAGACCAGCTTGAAATAGACTATTCCCATGGTGAGGTAATTTTTTTTTTTGCAGTATATATATATATATATATATATATATATATATATATATATATATATATATACTGCAAGTTGATATGGCGTTAAACCCCAAAAAATCAAGAAATCAATTAATCAAGCAATCGTTCATCTCTTTCGCTCGCTCGCTCGCTCTCTCTCTCTCTCTGTACACACACACACACACACACACACACACACACACACACACACACACACACACACACACACATAATGAGAGAAAGAACAGATGGGGTAAAAATCCACAGTTGAGAGAATTTATTTTTTTAAAAGTGCTCAATACAAAGTGGAGCAAAATATTATTATGTTTTCAGGTAATTAATAATGATGGTAATTACCATCATTATTAATTACCTGAAGATACGTTTTATTTAAACGTCGAGACAAAATGTACAATTTTATAGTAATTACTTACATGTTCTAATGTAACAGTGTATAATAAATATTTATTGCTCCATTCTTGTATTGAGCCCTGGTTTAACTTAATGTTTTGAACGTTGGAATTTTATTCTTCATTCTTTTACATTTGATTGTTTTTATTATATATATATATATATATATATATATATATATATATATATATATATATATGGTCAAACCTAGAGAGCCAGACAAACCCACCAAGGTTTCACCTAAGCGGATCGCCAGGGAAAGCTGGCTAAAGAGGGAAAGAAAACTGTATACTTATAGGCGATAAACAAAAGACCAAGACCACGTGACCAAACATAAAAAAAACAACTACTACAACAATCAGGAGGGTGGAGGTGAAATTTATTCGAAACGGCTTAAAAGGGAGGGGGTGATTTAGAGACAAACATGGGCAAAAACAGTTAAACAACTATATAATCCGGGGAGACGAGGCCTAATCCAATAACCAAGATCTTCTATGTCTGCATTTGTTTAGGATCTCTGTTTTTGAATTTAATAAATCTTTAGGTTACTTATATAAGGTTATGGCTAATTTTTCCTCTA
This sequence comes from Acanthosepion pharaonis, assembly GCA_903632075.3. Lineage (NCBI taxonomy): Eukaryota > Metazoa > Mollusca > Cephalopoda > Sepiida > Sepiidae > Acanthosepion > Acanthosepion pharaonis. The sequence continues at coordinate 370,765 of CAHIKZ030000069.1, forward strand.
TACATAGCTTACAGAATTTTTGGACAGCTTTATATTTAGAACATCTTTTTAATATTTCCCATTTGAGGATTGGGTCTTTGTTGTTTTCCTATCTAATTTTCATTACATACCTAGATAGGTCTGCTCTACTTTGTATTGAGCACTTTTTTAGTTAGTTGATTACTCGTATCGGTTTTTTTTTCTTTGGCCTTTGGACCTGTATGCTGTACGATTATTTTCGACAGACGTTCATGTTCAGAGCTCTTTCTTTTTTAAAACCTTTTTTTCCTTCGAGATTGATTTGAACATTAGCAGATCAAGAAACCGAAGATTTTCGAGACGAGTGTAGTTACATATATATATATATATATATATATATATATATATATATATATATATATATATATATATATATATATATAATGGGTAATGGATATCGGCTTTGATTGTGGAATCGCAGAGCCGAGTTCTAATCCAGGTTGAATCCATTACATTCACTTACGTGCTAATACCATTGGGAAAGGTGTGAATCCTCTTCTTCTCCCTCCAGCTATAGGTTAAATAGCAGGACAGACTGGGTTCTGTAGCCTTAGGTGGCAACTTGTCTAGGAGAAGGGCAACTCTGAATTCAAAACCTGAGGGGGTTGTTTGGGGACCTTTTGGCACGTAGTGCACCAGGTCTCTGTATTCGGCCCTTCAAAAAGTGTGGATGGTCCTGCACGAAGCCTTCACCACTATAATCGAATCTCATGTCCCGGTGTCGGGCTGTCAGTTTCCTGGAAACTGATCTGCTTGACCCTCATACGTCGAACCCGACGGGAGAATCGATATATATATATATATATATATATATATATATATATATATATATATATATATATAACACATTTAAACTTTGCATATAAAATGCATTTGCATAAAGAGAAATAATAAAATCGGAACTAGAAATGACCCCAGGAATTCAACTGACAACGAATTTGTTATGTTTTATTCCGTACTTGAATATAACAGAATATGTTATATATTAGTGGGAGAATTAGATACACAACACATGCGTGCGTACAACTCTTGTATGTTAGTTATATGAAATATCCCCTAGGCAAGGAATATGGAATTATAATAGTCTAAATCCAAGAGTTCGATTCAAAATTCTAACAATGTTACTGAGTACAAATACAGGTATCTGAAGAAGGCCAGAAGGTCGAAACGTGTTTATAACATCCGAAATGTGCGTATTAGTCTGAAGAGCAAAGCATAAAATAAGGATAATTTATCATTTACAGAAAATTCTAACAAATTTAATATAAATTTTGCATGCTGATTTTTTAATGCAGAAACCCACTATCTTTGTGGTATAGAGGGTGACAAAATCATTTTTCTCTTTCATTATTCTTATTTTGTGATAAATTAAGTTTAATAAATCAATCTATCTATCTATCTATCTAAAATTATGTCAGTTCCGTCTGTCCGTCACACTCTCTAAAATAGCCATACATTGACCGATCGAAACCAAATTTTGGAGAGAAGTACAAACAGGTACAAAGTACAATTGATTTTACTTGGGTGCGTAGTTAGTACAATAAATTTTCATTAATTTTTTTAAAATTAAAATTTTTATTATTACCATACAAAATACTCCCACTATTTTACAAAAACAATTTAATGTTTAAAATAACAAATATTTAATAAAAAGGCAATATTGATTTTTGAATATCTTTTCTTTAAGTTTTTATATATACAAGTATCCAGTTTCCATAAAAAAAAAAAAACTATAAACAAATAACAAGGCCAAACGCTTCAAAAAGTTGGAATTTGAGGCCTGAAATAAATATTTACGTATAGCGAGTTGTATGTTGCATGCTGTTAAAAAGGAAAAAAAAGAAAGAAATTTTCGTAAAAAAATATTGTTTACGATGAAGTCCTATAAAATTAAATTAAATAAATTGTTAAATCGCGAAGCAGGGTTTTAGTCAAAGTATTTTTCCAAATATATCAGTTTATTCAAATTTCATCGATTGGTTTGCTAAATTGAACGAAACGTAGTGTTTGTAAATCTCGACAAAAAATGCTAGCGATAACTTCGGCAATACTAAATGGTGTGATGATTTCAACACGCGTCAATAAAAATTTGTGATGTCTAAAAAAACAGGAATGAAATAAATATATTTCGTATGTGGGATCGAACATCGAACTCTGGAACGGAAGAGAATTTCGCTGATATTTCGGTGTTTAGTTTTAATTTTATTTATTTATTTTTACTTGAAAGGAATGGTCTGAGAAATGCGAAAAAGTTTTACTTAGTGACAAGAGTGCATTTTTATACTTGATATTATTTTGTGTTGCCGATAGTCGTACTGTTGCTTAAAAGACTGGTCACATGATTGCAGTAAAGTGGGCCAAATTATCTTGAACGGACCAGGTCAGTGTCCTTCCAACCATATTGTTTCGATTTCATTTGTATTCCATCTTGCTCTTCTCTTGAGGCTGGCAGTGGTCATTGTTACTATGAAGTTCTTTTCTGCAATTACGTCGATTTTCCGTCGAAGTTCGACGGACATTTTTCTTTCCCTTTTCCGAATAAGTGCTCGCAAGTTGTATTTACTTTAACTACTTTCCTCAAATAATTGACCTTTTACCGACGAGATGTTTCTTTCTTTCTTTCTTTCTATTCATCCATAAGCTAAAAGCTAAGTTAGCCAATATTTTTCCCGAAATCATGCGTACATATCTGTCCGTACACACATACATTCACTTGCGTATCTATAGGTAAAACATGCTTGTAGTGATAGCTGCTTCAATCTAAGCGTCTATCCACGAGTGCATTTATCTATCTGAATTCGTTTTTACCTAAACATGACCTGAAAGTGATCAGATATAATCCGAGCACGCCTTTATGGCTGATGTCCATTGAAGTTAAAACATTTGCTCACCCAAATGCGTATAGATATCAATGCCAAATATCACTTTTTAAAAAGATGGCTAGCAAGAGTTCAAATGAAAAAGCGGCCACCAGAGTTTAGTCCTAAAACTTCTATACACTAGTGGTTGGTAGATCATCTTTTTCAAAACACAAATTGTACAATGTTCCAAAAAAAAAAAAAAAAAAAAAGAAAAGAAAAAGAGTGTGTACCGACAAAATAATTAACACGAGACTTAAATCTTTCGTATCTAACTTTACATTTTATTCAACGCTTGACTTCATCAGTTACGCTTGACCAGTCTGTGACATGCGTTCCACAGAGCCTGAAACGTGTTTTTCACATTCTGGACATGAGGTGTGTTTGAGATTGTCTTCTATTCTCTGGATAGGTTTATATAGCCTACTGTCCAACAGTGTTGTTTTTTTTTTTCCACTCGCGTACATAACAGGCGCAATCAGGCCTACACGTGTTCACCTCTAAGATCACTACAGACAATGGGGGAATCGTGGATCTCCACCTTCGGCTGGGTTCATCTCAGGTAAACCCTGCACTTGGCTCGCTTTGACGGCCTCGTGGGAAACTGAGTTACAAGCTTAGGCATAAAATCGTATATCTACCTTAAAACTTTGGGTAAAATATTCGACCTAAAGAGGCGGATTGTTGAGATAAGTAATTAGTCATAACAAAAGGGAACATTTTCACTAATAAAAGATTCGGGATCCTGTTCAGCAGGCAAACAATCTGAAATAATTTGATCCCATCCAACTGAAGTTTACGCCACCACTGTGGGTATAGTTTGGTCGATATTGTTGACAGAGAATATTAAAATTCTATCTTTAAAGTTCAACCAATTATACACTCCCCCCCCCGGTAGATGTGAAAGAGTATCGCACTGCGAAATATTTTGGTTTAAACTGAAGATGGCACATCAAAATACGGAACAGCACTTTTGTTACTTGAGCAAATATAAGTTAGATAACAGCATGTTTTTCGGAATTACTTTTAACACACACACACACATAAACACACACACACACACACACACACACACACACACACACACACACACATAATATATATATTACAGTTCAAAAGTTTAAAGCCACTCCCAGTATTAACGTGACATGAACTTGACAAAAGAGTAAAACAAAAAATGAAAAAGATCTCTTAGAGTCATTGAAAAAAGAATGGAATCAGTTATCAAACTTATACTTTGAGTAACTTTTGCAACGAATACCAAAAACGTGTGCTGCAGTAATCAAGGCTAAAGGAGGATATTTTGATGAGAGCAAAATTTAATTTTTGTCATAATAAAATTTCTAATAAAAACATCATGTCTCACTTTTTTTTAACCATGTATAATAATTTTCTCCTATTTAAAATACAAAACAACTACTTTTGGGTCCATTTAAAAAAATTGCTAAGGTTTCCTCAAATTTTTGGTCTGTGGTGTGTATATATGGCCGATGAAATGATCTTCTGCCCCCGAATCTATGATACATGTCTCCCACACTATCACATCTTAATTTTCCTAGTAGAATTCATATAAAAATTAAATTTAATTGTAACCTAATTATGCCCAATAATGGATCATCTTACTTACTATAAAACGCAGATTGTGTGTGTGTGTGTCTGTACGTTTATATAATGGATCGGATTTCCTACATTTTACAACCGATTTCAACAAAACTTCACAGGACTGCGTAAAATTACCTTGCGGTGGTTCTGACAGCGCCAAAAATGGGAAAAACACAATTGTTTCTGCACGAAATCAATTTGAAAACACGATAAAACACGATTCTGTCGCCAGAATGAAAGGTGGACAACTCATATCGAGTTATACTTATTATAAAACCCAGGTTGTTTGTGTGTGTATGTGTGTGTGTTCGTTTATATATGGGATCGGATTTCCTACATTATTCAACCGATTTCAACAAAACTTCACAGGCTACGTAAATTTACCTTGCGGTGGTTCTGACAGTGTCCCAAATTGGAAAAACACAATTGTGTGTTCGTTTATATATGGGATCGGATTTCCTACATTTTTCAACCGATTTCAACAAAACTTCACTTTTTTTTTGGCAGGTAGTGTTTCTTATTGTCTTGCACACTTTTTTCTTTATTTTCACATTCAGAATGCTTTAAAAATTCCATTTACAAGACAATTGTTTATAATAAAATTCTATTCAAACGATAGACTCATAACGATTGAAAACAATGTTTTTGTTTGAGTTTGGGTTTGATCAATTCGTAACGCCCCCACCAAAAAAACAAAAAACAAAAAAAAAAAAAAAAATAAAACTAATTAAGACATGCGTGTCTGTCAACCTTAAACAATAATCTTTGTCAATTTTATTTTTCAGTCTTTATGATGGTCGATACTTGATCTATCTCTTACTGTTACATCCCCGGGCAACGCCGGGCTCTACTGCTAGTATGCAATATAGGTAACAATTCAACTAGAAAAATTAAAATCTATAAAATGTATCTAAATACAAATTAGAGGCATGTCATAGCAGGTCATTTCATCTTAAATAAATCAACAATGTTTTGCAGCAGTTTTTAACATCAACTTGAGGTTTTTTTCTCGTTACAAATTTCGATAATTTAACAAACACATTTAATATCATGGGTAAAAAATAGTGACATTTATCTAGTGTTTTTTTGAGATTAAACATGAGCAAAATAAATTCACGGATTTGGATGAAATAAAACGAACCCAGAATGAAATCAAAATCTGCGAAAATCTTTCATCTTTATTACTCAATTCTGATTAGTTTAATTTGTAACATAGCGGGGGGGGGTCACAATGCACTGCCTGGGGCCCGCAATCAGGCTTGCCCTAACGGTCGGGGGCATCTGGGATAGTAAAACCCATTTTTTTTCGTGCTGAGGTGGATAGAAGGGCGTGGAGCAACTGAGTGGCCATCACGATCACCACATCTAATAACAACAGATTTTTTTCTTGGCGGGTGAACTGAAAAACTTGTTTACAGTCTCAAACAAAAACAATTACTGAATTAAACCAACCAATTTCTAAGAGATTTTCTGAAATTAGTGTAGAAATCTCAAATGATTTGTAGAAGTGTTGTTGACAGTGTTCAGCGTTGTATTGAACAGGAAATGGAGCATTTTGAATGTGTTCGGTAGCTTGTTTATCATAACTAATCATACTTATAAAATATTCTTAAACTACTGTAATTTATTTTTGTTCAATAAAAGTTTTCATTTTTGAAACATGGTTATTACTGTGTAGCGAAAAAACATATTTTACATCAGTTAATTTATTATATATATATATATATATATATATATATATATATATATATATATATAGGAAGTATGATTGGTGTATAAGGAATAAATACCAATAACCAACAATTACTATTCTTAAAAGAGTGCTCAATACAGGGTAGAGCAAATATAATTATTTATTCGAAAATTATAACATAAATATGTTATATATGTATAGAGGATGTATACTAAATATTGAAGAGATGTGTGTGGGTCTAGAACCGAAAACAAATAAAATTAGCAAACTAAGTTATTAACCCTATAAAAAAGTATTAACCCTATTAAAAAACAGGGAAATGTCGGGTTCTTCTTTCTCCCAATTCCCATAAGCTCCTCAGTGACCAATATATAGAACCCACGCAAAGATTAGTCATAAATAGTATGAACGTTGCTCATGATATTAAATAGCCACCATGCAGCGTTGGTTTTTGTGTCGGAACTGTACAAACCCGCACACACATTATATATAGGAAGCATGATGGAGTACTTGAAGAATCGGAGAGCCAGGTTCGAATTCCAGTCGAATCCATTACATTCACTTACGTGCTAATACTCTTGGGAAAGGCATTAATCCTCTTCTTCCCTCCGCCTAGACTAAGTAGCAGGACAGACTTGGTTCTATTGCCTTCGTTGGCAACTGGCCTAGGAGAAGGAAAACTTGCAGATCTTACACGGTGGGCCAGGTCTCTGTATTCGGCTCTTCAAAAATGTGCGGTATGGGTACTCTACAATTCAGTTCAGTCCATTATACACACACACACAGACATACACACACACACACACACACACACACACACACACACACACACACACATATATATATATATATATATATATATATATATATATCTGCGGTGCGATTTTCGCTTCTAGCGTCTTATATGCACGTGTTTATCATTGCTTGGAAATCATCCATGTAAACAATAACAGACTATCATCACTGTCTTGTCCGTATATTGCTTAATATGTTGTACAGTAATTGACATCCTTCATAATTGCTTATGTAAGCCGAAAGCTTAGATTGGATTAAAAAATATGGATCAATATTGTGATTTCCTTTCTTCGTTTAATGATAATGTTATTAAGCTTATCAGACGTTATGAAAAGAATTTACATAAAATAAACAGACAACACTTGTCTATATTATTTAATGAAACATGTATATATATATATATATATATATATATATATATATATATATATATATATATATATATATATGTGTATGATGATAAAAATATATTTTAAGGTGTGCTATATTTATGGCACAAAGTGCTCAATACCACTGATAGAGCGTATGTAAAGATTAATATAAAAATATAAAAGTGAACACTCAGAGGCGACAGGCTGTTTCATGCTAAACGCAATCGTCAGGTCTAGACTCATCCACATATATAAAAAAAAACGGCCAAGAGAAAGCATTTATAATAAAAAAGAAAACGTCAACACCCAATAATATCTACTACGAACACGTTCTGACCGTGTTTGTAAAACACATTCCCATCATAATAGATACACATATATAAAAATCTACAATTAACCCCCCCCCCAAAAAAAACAAACTTGTAAACAGAATACCCGAAAGTGCTCGGATATATAGAACCTTTGGACAGTTTTTATACACATTATGACCAGAAACCATTTGTGTGAATGCAAGGAAAAATGAATGCAGAGCTTAATCACAATGCCTTGTCAATTGTCTTTAATGAAACTTAAATTAAAGACAACTGACAAGCTACTTTTCTACAAATATTTCTATGGCTGCTGCTCTGATGAGCTTTTTTCCCCTGGTGCTCGGACTACGGGAGTTTAAGTGTACTACTAGATTGGCATCTAGGTCCCACCTGTTTACTGTTGAATTTGGTAAATGTAACCGCCACTTCAACTCCAACAGTTTCCTTTCTTGCACTCCCCATCTGTGGAACTCCCTTCCGTTTCCTTGTTTCCTGATAACTATAATATTCAAAAATTTAAATGAAACATCAATCGCCATCTTCCATCATCTTGAACCCCGTTCAGCTTTTACTCTTTCCTTGGTCTCCATTATACCCGGTCTTTTATCTCACCTGCACTCTCTGTAAGCCCTTGCGTACTAGTGGCATTCCCGCCTAGCTTGGGTTGAAAGGATTAAACATAATATTAATTAAGGTGCTTTTAGGCAGCAAGAATTCTTTCAAACGTGTTTGGATGAATAACATTGGCAATTCTCTGTATCCAGTTATTTTATTAACTTATTAAATATGTTTGAAACAATTCTTGCTGTCTAAAAACACCTTATACAGTGTAACCCGAATATAAGAGACCCGGATATAAGAGAAACCCGGATATAAGAGAGATTTTCTCTGGTCCCAAATTAGAGCCTGTGTTAATGTGAAATAGACCAAACCCGGATATAACCAAACCCGGATATAAGAGACTTCTCCGGTCCCGACAACTCTCTTATATCCAGGTTACACTGTATATACATATATATATATATATATATATATATATATATATATATATATATATATATGTGTGTGTGTGTGTGTGTGTATGTGTGTTATGTGTGCGTGTTTTTGTATGTGTGTGTGTAATTATTTTTCAAAGGACTATTTCATATAGAAAAGATCAATATATTTAATATATTTAATAGCTCAATGTTTTTGAAATATTGTTTCTTCTTGAGAGGAAGAATCTTTCTTTTGAGTAAACACTGTCTTTGATTGATGCCTCCTGGTTTGGGGCCTGAATTACGTTTCCTTTCCGAGAAGTGTTGCCCTTATCATATAACTCAAGACAAGCCTAAGGCCCTTATGGCCACAAGTTAGTCTCTTTAATGATCTACCATTAAATGCCTTGGGCAGGATGGAACTTATCGCATATCCTCAATAACCACGACTTCCATTGCTGTGACCTTAACACAAGAACTCTAGTGGGCAACAGCAGAACGTTTGGCAAAACGTGGGTCGTCAGATTTCAGATCAAGTTTGAATTTCCATTTAGTTATGTTCTGATCATTAATGAGTTGGTTTGTAACGGTTCTCAATAAAGATGTAAACACACGCTTACAATATAGAACAAAACATTGAACATTTCCAATTTATACGCCTTTAATACAGACATAAGTATATCATGGTTAAGCCGTGACTGGTGAATCGTTAAATATGTAAGGGTCGGATCGCTAGATAAGCATGGGTCACGTGACAAACGCACGCACGGAAACTCTCTCTCACATATATAAAGAAGGAAAAAGAAAGAAAGAAGAAGAAAGAAAGAAAAAAAGAAGAAGCAAAGTAAGAACGAGGAAAAATAGAAAGAGAGGAAGAAAGAAAGACAAGGAGAGAGTAAGAATTCAAGCGCCCTACGAGGCTGGCATCCTGCTCCCACCCTTACACTGTAGAAACTTTTAAATGTAGCCGTCTCTTCTACTCCAATAGCTTCATACCTCGCACCTCTCGCCAGTGGAACACCCTCCCCAATTACTGTTTCCCTGAGAGCTATAATCTCCAAAAGTTCAAATGTAATGTCAACCGACATCTCCAGTTACGTTGATCTATCCACTATCCCTCTCCTCGTCCTTTCTTCTATCACTCCTATCTGCTCTCGCTCCAAATCTTCCGCAACCCCCTGCATCCTAGTAGCTTCACGCCTTGCTTGGGGCGTAATGCTTAAAAAAAAAAAAAGAAAAAAAAGAAAAGAAATTAAGAAAGAGTGAAAGAAAGAGAGAAAGAATAAGAAAGAAAGAAAGAAAGAAATAAAGAAAGAAAGAAAGAGTGTGTCGCGTAACGGTTATCGGCGTGGAAAGTGTAATCGGCAAGCAGAGTTCAAATTCCAAACGAAGCTGATACGTTGACCTTTGTCGAAATTCACTTGTGAAAAGTATGGTTTCACATCTTCTCCTAAAACTATGGGTTAAATAGCAAGGAAGACTGTGTTCTCCAGCCTTAGGTACAGCCAGTCTAGAACAAAAGCAGCTCTGAATTCAAAAATCGGTTGAGCGTGGGGCTTGCAACCCCCACCTTGTTAAACCTTCCTTACTACTGAAATCATAATAGCACCCCCTACTATGATATGGTTATGGTACCATGCTTTGCAGGGATTTTACGTGTTAAGGGAAGATAATCCGTTTTGAAATGGTCTGCTGATCGCTTAAAGCATTTAACTGAAAGTCACCATGTATTTTTAAATTCTATATCTACAAATTCTCTGTTGCCGATATTCATCACCCTTCACTCATAAATATATGAAATTAAAAAAAAATAATTACAAGGTGTTCGGGCTAAATTTGACATGGTTCAAAATGGTCGACAAAAAGTGAAGGACCTAATAAAACTGAATCAGTACAACGTTAATTGACATGGACGAATGGAAGCCACCTGAATATTGTAAAAGGGTAACCTGCATCATGATGATTGGCCCTCAGCAATCATGACAGTTGCTCAATATTCTTTCGTACGGTCTCGTAGTCTCTGTTTCAGCTGTTGAAAACAATGTGAAATGGAAAGCTGAAACAGAGACTACGACACCGTACGAAAGAGCACGGTAGACGTTCTGATTGCATCGTGACACCTGAATCCATTCAGCAACTGCGGGCGAATTTGATGGAAGACCCAGGCAAGAGATTGCGGGCCTTGGCACTGGAAATGGGTGTTACAGTTTCCATCGTGAAGTAGACATTGAATGCGGACCGTCGCTACCAGTCATACAAGAGGTGTAAAGGTCAACTGCTTACAGAAAAGGCTTCAAGAAAACCGTCCCAGAAAGGCAAAGAAACTTCCAAAGAAGGTGAAACATCCTCTTGAATCAGGAACAATCTGGTTCTTGACACTCAGAACAACAGATGGTTTGCCTACAATCCATATGACATTCATCGTGTCATGAAGACCGAGTTTCCCCAAACTGTGATGGTTTTTTAGTGTCGTCAATGAGGGTGATGTCATGCCACCTCCCATCTTTGAACAGGGTCTCAGATTCAATTCGGATGGCTATGTAGAGTTGCTGAACGCCGGGGTCAAGCCTTGCTTGGAGAGGGTGGCTACTGGAAGACCATATGCGCGGCAGCAAGATTCAGCTCCCTGCCACACCCCCAGGAAGAGTCATAAGTGGTTGTCAGATAATTTTTACTTCACCAGCCTCAACGTCTGGCCTCCCTAACTCCTGATTGTAAACCCATGGATTATTATGTGGGGGGCATTGTTGAGAAATACACCAATCGCACTGCCTGTAGCACCAAGGTTCAGTTGATCAATAGAATTAAGGAAGCGTTTGAGGCTCTCCCTAGGGATACTTGGTTTTAGTGAGAAAAAAAGAAAGAAAGACGTTTAACGTCTGTTGCTGATACCTAATAAATAATGGACTATTCCGTTTTGATCACGTGAGATGACAAAAGACGTATCAAAGAAACTACTTGGTTTCAGTTAGTAAATGAAGAAAAGAAAGGGTTTACTTCGAAATTACAAATACCGGAGAGTACAGCGGCCAAAATGGAGTGAATACGGCAATAAAGATGAGGACAACAGTCCGAACAATGTAAGTGATTACATTATCGCAAAAATATAGATAGATATTGAAAGATTTTTTTTTGTCATTCATCAAAATATGACATTTCATCTGGGATAAACTAATAGCTTATCTAGGCTTAGAATACGAAGGTAATGAAGATGCTTCCCCGTTGGTTCAATGTCCGAACACTTGTGTAATGGATGCTAGTTTGACTTTCGACACTAGATAGATCCTACCTAGTTACAATTCTCTGACTTTTGGCACGTCAATGTATAAGATATAAACCTCTTCCCATCTCATTTCAACGCACATTTATCGAGTTTCTAGAAAACTTTGCCTCGAAATTGTTTAATTACTGAAATATTGATTTTGTGAAGTGGTTCGGTCCGAAAAGTTTTCAGCGCCCCTTCATTTTGCCTCGCCATTGTTCTTTCGGTCGATTATTTCTTAATAGCTCTCATTAATTATCGTTCCTATTTTCGTTGTATCTAATAATGTCATTAAAACTTTTTGGAAGGGTCAGAAAATTTTGTTGTTTTTGTAGTTGTCTTTTCTTGCTATTATGTTGTCAGAAATGCATTTAACAACAATAAATTGGGAGATCCATTAAATTACACAGATTCCCACCGGTTTCTTCGTAGAAAAAAAAAACAAAAAAACTCACTGGACATTATTCACTGAGCAAGCAGGGTACTGTCTATGTTTAGCTTTCATGATCGATCGTTCAGGCCCGAGGAATAATGGCTAACATCTATTCTTTCTGGTGACTGTGGATCAATCATAGACAATTCTACTTGCAGAGTACAAGTAAAACACTGATTGTAGGCGTATGGTAACGGCTAACGAGCTAGTCTGGTTTAACATTACATCTGAGTAGTGCTTTCGTTCCCCTCTGGGTAATCTATATTTGTGGCAAAACGAAAATAAGCTTTGTTAATAACGATTAATTGGGGGCTAATTGTTCATCCAATGCAAAACCCAGGAGCCACTCAAGGTAGAGGGTTATTAAATGTGGTTGTTATAAGGGCATAGAAAGAGGTGGGTAAGAGACGCATATTATGAGGATATTTCGGATAGATAACGGTTGGGCCTAGACTTGGTTAAGTGGTTAAGATTGTAGTAATGAGGGAAACATCCTTTTGGGATTCTGTCCCACAACGTGATAATGGAATTTCCTTCTTACCAAATAGAATACGAAAAAATAAGTCAACTCAGTGTACGCTGCATGGCGGCTTTTTTGGTGGGCTGATTTTGTTTGGCAGTATATCAACACCTCTATGGGTTATTTAATACCGGAATCTAAATATTTTGAACACAGTTTTATGGCTTCAACTACAGGTAAAATGTATTGTTGGTCGTTTTAATATAAAATGTATTGTTAGTAATTTTATTTTAAAAATGTATTGTTGGTAATTCTACTATAAATAGTTACCTCTGGTAATTTTAAAAAATATAATAATGTATTGCTGGTATCTTTTACTACAAAAATGTATTTTTATACTTTTATAGTATTTGAGAGTTCACTATTTGCCCATAGTCGGGACTAGTGTTACTACCTGTTGTGGATTCGGTCTCCAAAGAATGACAAACGCAAGAATTAAATATAAGAAATTAAATGTATTTACAATAATACAATGGGTACACTGTTAGTAAATCCAGGAACTGTTAGTAAATAATAATAATAATAATATATATATATATATATATATATATATATATATATATATAATATATATATATATACAGCCTCGAAGTAGGACTTCCTTAGAGTCTACGTGCTTGTAACTGTGACTTCTACAAGCGGTTACCTCACACTATTACTCTACCACCAACTCGATCACAATCTCTGCTCACTCTCTCTATATATTCTGAATGACTGTGGGTATTTAACGGCAGCAGTCCAAGTAACAAATATATGAAAAAGGGGAGGATCCCCGTAACACTACCCCGGGTCAGTGTGGAGCCAAGAACAAAAGCAATTAAGAGGTGGTCCCACGCTCCTCAAAACCACCAATCTTCCTATCAGAGGATTTGCTGCCGGATATAGTAGCGTGGTGGGTCTTAGGCGTGAAAGTCGGGACTGGTAGAACCTGAATATCTGCCATTAAAATAGAGACAGAGCAGCGAAAAGCTCGCAAATTTTCGTTTGTGAGAAAAAGTGGAACTAATTAATAATCCATAAAGCCACGTAAACGCTACGAAGAGTATTAACATTGGAGTGATTTTGCTAATCACTGGCTGTCAAAACTAAGATAAACTTAGTCAATAACAAATAATTGGAGAGTTTCTTGTTTTGACCCCAAATTTGTTGTTACTTATGGAGATAATTAACTGTTGGAATGATACTAGGCAACACAAATTTGTAGCCTTGTACACTGTTAAGCTAAGCTCAGTAAATATAGATGAGTAAAAAGCAGTCTCGTTTGTAATTACAGGATAACAGGTTCCTATGTCAGATCACTACTATCATAGTAGAGTTGGTATTCAGAAGTGTGATAGTAGAAAATGGAGCAAATTTATGGGATAAAAGCAAGCTAATCTGATAGTCCTTCTTAGTC
>CAHIKZ030000069.1:390000-410000 GCA_903632075.3 Acanthosepion pharaonis
ATGAAGAGAGGCAACAGATTGAGAAAGAAAGAATGATAGAAAGACGTGCGCGGATGTGTGTTAGAAAGTAAAAGAAAGGTTTTAATAAAGAATAGAGGAGAGAATAATACGAAATGAAGAAGTTTTGAAAGAAAGCAAAGATAAAGCAATGGTGGCATAGAGTTTGGTTTTGTAGATGGCTGGGTCAAAGAGATTGGAGAAACACGTTAAGAGAAAGGAAGAATTAGATGAAGGACAGGAAGGGAAATAGGATGGATTAATGTGGAAGAGGGGTGAAAAGAAAGAAGAGATGGTAAAAGGATAAGTTACTTGGAACTAAAATGGTAAGAACAGGATTAGAGGGAAACAGAGAGGATTCGTAAAAATATGCCAAATAAAGAAAAGGAAATATAGGAAGAGAGAGAAAAAAGACGAAGAGAAGGAAAGAGAAGAAGAGAAAAGCAGAGAGAAAAAGAGAGAATAAGAAAAGAAAGAAAGGGAAAAAATAAATAGAAACAGAAAAGAAGAAAAAGAAAGAAAAAGTAGAAAAAACGAGAAAGAAAGAAAGCGAAAAGGATAAAGAAAAGAATAGAAAGAGATAGAAAAAAAGAAAGAAAAGAAGAGGGAAGAACAAAAGGAGAGGAAGAAAAATAAAAAAGAAAGAAAGTGAGCAGAGAGAGAGAGAGAGAGAGAGAGAGAGAGAGGAAAACGGAGAAATAAGAAGAAAATGAGAAACAAAAAAGAAGAGAAAGAAAGAAAGAAAAAGAAAAGTTAAAGCAAAGAATAGAAAGAATGGAATCGATAGAAAAGAAAAAAAGAAGAAAAAAAGAAAGAGAAGACGACGAAGAGAAATAAAAAATTAATAAAAATTAAACTAAGAAAGTGAGGAAAATAAGTACAAATAAATCTGAAGATGGAAAGGAAGGAAAAAAGAAATAACGTGGGGAAGTCAAAGAAAAAGAAGAGGAGGAGAAAGAAAATAATAAAAAGAAAGCGATCTGCAAAAAGAAGATGAAAAAAGAAAAGAAGAGAAAATGAAGAAGAGAAATGAAAAAGAAGTAAAGAAAATGAAGAGAGGTAGAAAAAGAAACGTTGCGAATGAAAGAGGAAAATAAGAAAAGACAAAGTAAGAGAAGAAGAGAAAGAAAAGAAGAGAAAGAAAGAGGAAAAGAAATAAATAAAAAGAGAAAAACAAAGAGAAAGAAAGAGAAATAAAGAGAGTAAGTGTAAGAGAAGAATAGAAAAAAAGGGGGGGGAAATAAAGAAAGCTAAAGAGAGAGAAAAAGAAGGGAGAGAAACTTCGTAGTCACGAGAAATCAGACTTACATTTTGGAAGCGTCACGTACGGAACACTGATACGGTTTTTATAGCGGATTTCTATTTCTTTATTCCCGATTTTTACTGGCTCTCTCACCCCCCTCCTAACCGCGACATGTGTCATCAATACAAGTCTCATGATGCAAGAAAACATTCAGATGCGACAAATGATAGTTTCGATGATGGTCGTAGTCGAAAGTGTTAGCAGAATCGGAAGAAAATGGATCAAAATGTCATAAAAAGACGCACGAGATAAAGGAAAAGAAACAAACCAACAAGTGGTTCAAATTTACTTGTTTTGATCCGTGATGGACATTACATCTCTGTCTCAACTCTTATATGCAAAGTAGATTCGTTCAAATGCATGCAAGTCCAGCTCAGAACTGAGCGTATCTTATCAAAAAAACATTCGGCCAAGCAAATGAAAAATATCAATCATTTTACATCGATCTTTTCCGTTCATTTCTGATTGTTGTTGTTGGTGATGGTCTTCTTCTTCTTCTTCTTCTTCTTCTTCTTCTATGTGCCGTGTCTATTCAGGACGTGGGCGAACATGGCTCTGTACATTTTCAAGTCGTTTGTCACTCAGTAAAGTTTGCCTTTTTTGCTAATCCCTGTTCTGCCATCCATTTACAGACGATAAGTAGTTAGGTTGCTCGATGTTTCCCTCTGCTCCATTTCTCTTCAATCTTAACACTATTTCACATTGAAACACTGGTTTCCGTACAATCACCGAAGTTAAGCAACGTCCAGCCTGATCAGTACCTAGATGGGTAACTACTTGGAAATACCTGTTGCTGTAAACTTGGATGTGTGGGCGGTATAATGGGTTTACAACCACATCACGTTGATACACCGGTTCTGGTACAATCACCGAAGTTAAGCAACGTCGAGCTTGGTCAGTACTTAGATGGGTAACTACTTAGAAATACCAGTTGCTGTAAACTTGGATGTGTGGGTGGTATAATGGGTTTACAACCACATCACGTTGATATAATCGTACAATCACCGAAGTTAAACAACTTCGAGCCTGGTCAGTACCTAAATGGGTACTACCATAACTTGGACAACCAGTTCCTGTAAGAGTGGATGTGCAGGTGATATAATGAGTTTACTAGATAGGTGACTGCTTAGGAATATCAGGTGCTGTACGCTTGGATGTGCGGGTGGTGTAATGTATAATTCCCTCGGAATTGTTAATCGGAGAAATGAGTTCTAATTCCCATTGGGTTCGTTATATTCACTTACGCACAAATATCCTTAGGAAAAATGTGAATCCACCTCTTCTCCCACCAGCTATGAGTTAATTAATAACAGTTGTATCACGCAAAAAAAAAAAAAAAAAATCGTACAATGTAAGTATTATTTTCTGGATTTAAATAACCTACAAAAGGTTGATAAGCCGTAAAAAACGAATAAGTTAATCAATTAATCTTGATGATATGTCATGTGACTGTCATTTTTTCCAAAACTATTTCCTCGCAATATGATCCAGAAATTTGAGCGAGTTATTTTTTATTCGAAGTTCAATGGTCTTTTTTTTTTCTCCTATTTAACCTAAAACTTACTTGTTGATCATGTGTTACGTCCTTCCTCAATATTTTTCTATAGAACCACATCTACGTTGCATCAAGTTTCCTTTTCATCTGTGAAGAATTTGTTCAGTATTCCCTGCCATATATAAGAATTAATATTTCATAACACTTTGATACTCTTTTTCATTTTTCTAACTAAATGCTTTGTTTAGCTTTTCGAGGGCATATTTAGCTATTCCAATGCACCAATTTCTGAGTCACTTTTTCCTGGCTTCGGTTAAAACACTTCTCATTTATTTCAGTTTGTGATTTTAATCATTTGATTTTAATGTCACCAATTCCCAAATCATATCTTGGCCGATATATTGCGATGGTGAATCCTGTGACCCATCAGCATCGTAGAGGCACCAGTAAAAGTGGTGTTTCGTGAGCAAGATAGCCAGGCCGGTTTTGAATTCAGCGTTTCATTCTCAAAGAGGAGAAGAAGAGGGTTCATACCTTTCCCAGGGGTATTAGCACATAAGTAAATGTAATAGATCCGACTGGAATTCGAACTCGGCTCTCCGGTTCCAAAATCCATTATACCACCGTGGCTGTATATAGTGTATATCAAAAAGGTCTTTTAAACGATTTTAAAATAGAGAACTCTTCTATTAACAAGAAAAGGAATATATTTTTTATCCGACATTATTACTATTTTCAGTGGGTACACACATTTCAGCTTCTGTCCTTGTTTTTGTCTATATTTCTGAGATGAGGTATTATGTACATTATTTACATTATTCGGACTATTATCCTCATCTTTGTCGCCATATTTATTACAACGTTTCGGCCGTTGTACGCTCCGGCCTTCTTCAGGTGGTTGGAATGTCGAACTGAACCATTTATTTCGCTCACTGTGGTGGACTGTTCTAGTTCCACGTGCCATGTTTTGATGGATGTCAGTTATCAGTTATCTCCTGTTAATTTTCCCTCTGAAAGTTCTCCACTGCCTTAACTGGGTATTGAACTCACACTCTTTGGGTCCTGTCACTGGATCTAACTAACGCCTTTATCCACTGTGCCTGTGACATGGAGCCAAAGATGCAAAGTTCAATACCCGGTAAAACAGTGGGGAGAACCTTCAGAGGTAAATTAACAGAGATAACTGATCACCGACATGCATTAGACATGGCACGTGGAACTAGAAATTGACCCCAGCGAGCGAAATAAAGGGTTCAGTTCGACATTCCAACCATCTGAAGAAGGACGGAGCGTACAATGGCTAAAATGTTGTAATAAATATGGCGACAAAGATGAGGGCAATAGTCCGAATAATGTAAATAATGTCCTTGTTTTTGTTTTATTAAACTTTGAAATTGATAACAACCGGCCTACACTGAGACTTTTTACTAAAGAAAGACTGCTTCCAACAGGAAGCGAACTTACATACACATTTCCATCACGGAAACTGTTTTAATAGCAAAAACGGTCCTTTACCAATTCGGCTACGCAGTCCGCGTTCATAGAGAAAGTTTGAATTAACTTTTTAAGAAATGCTATCTTCTGTTTCCTACCTAAACGCTAATAACAGTAATTTTTCAATGGATTTTTGCCCGACGTTGTTTTGTTACTACTATAAACGTTATTTATAGTACCTAAATGTATTTGATTTACTAACCAGGCGAATTGTTATTGATTTCATTATTTCAGAAAATAAAAATAACTAAAGATAGCAAATTAAATGAGTATCAACTAAAAATAAAGTTAAGTGCATTATTTTGTTTTTAATTTCCGAATACGGTTAGCACATTGTGGCTTTGTTCGTAGTTAATATTGTTAAAAAAGAAAAAGCCAACTCTTAACAATATTAACTACGAACAAAGCCACAATGTGCTAACTGTATTCGGAAATAAAAAACATCCCTACCACACACTGATATATACACAGAACGCACACACTCAGTTAAGCTGAAAATCGAATCATCCTTGATAATGGCTAAAGTTATAGCCGAAAGCGCTCGGAAATATAAAACATTTGGACAGTTCTTACACACCCTTTGTCCAGAAAAAAAGCTCTTGTCAGAACACAAGAAAAATTAAATAAAAAAGCTTAACTGTAGTACCTTGTCTGTCGTTTTAATGAAACATGCATATATATATATATATATATATATATATATATATATATATATATATATATATATATATATATATATAAATTAAATTATTGGAATGAGTTTTTTATTCATCGCTACGTGTCTCCTGAAAGCGGCCGCTCTTAGCGATTTAAAAAATTCCAACGTAATTCTCTTCATTATAAACCTTTTAACAATAAAATATATTTTTCTGAAACTTTTTTGAGAAAGATTAGCTGATTTAAAGTTTAGTTAATCGCATTTGGAACAGATATTTCTTTTAGCTTAAAAATATCACGGAAAAAGCATTTTTTAACGCGGAGGTAGGTGTTTTTTTCTGAGTTGCTGACAGCTATCACGATACATTATGTTTAGAAATTTTTTCTATGAAGTAAATATTAGTAAATGCTACTTGACGAATATAACGAGATCACCTTTTTTATATAATTTTTAACTACAGAGTAATCTTACAAATTAAGAAAATATTCCTTGTAATCTAATGTTTTACTGAATTTTAAGTACTTTGGCTTAAAATTTACTATAGTTACCGCTTTATTTTCTGATAATGTCGTGTATGGATGTCCGTATTTGCAAAATTCGGGTCATTTATACACACAAAAAATCATAATTTTTAAAATGCTCGAGGACGCTGAATTGTAGTAAGCTCTTCCATTTATATCATTAAATATAGTTTTTACTTAACAATATCGCCTAACCGGTACAAATTAAGAGAGAATGTTAAAAGATTTAAAACTTTATAAATTATTATAATTAAAATGAAAACAATTTTTGTAAAAAATTATTATTCATCGCAAAAAAAAAAAAAAATTCTTCTGGCAATAGTACCCTTAGTTTGTCATATTCATAACAGCAATTAAAAGCTTTTCTAATTAAATAATGTCTTCGTTTTATTACATTTTTTATTTTACGATTCAGAGCAAAATTGATGATTTAAATTCTCCAAGGACTTTTTCTTATAACTAATATAAAAAAATAAATAATTTCTCGAAAATTCATGAAATTAAATAAGTGGGGCTAATATATTTAAAATAATATTTTTACCAAGATATACTAAAAAAGGAATATTTCTGAAGTAATTATATTCATTTGTGAATGTCCGGATAGCTTCATTAAAATCTGACAATTATTTGATTTTGAAAGTATTTCAAAGCAATGTATTTTTCACCGCAAAAATTGTCACGCACTGACCCAAGAAAATATATATCATTTAACCAAAATTTTGAATGTTCTAAAAGGATTTTAAAAATATAATAACGTTAATAATAATAATAATAATAATAATAAGAGGAGAAGGAAAACTCCGAACAACAACCCGCAACTCAAGGTGTTAATCGTGCCGAGGAGTGAATGGCTACTGCGTTATGAGGTCGCGAACGATCCCCTACAGGCTTCGGAACCCTGTCTGTAAAAAGACCGTTACTCAACGTGCCGGGCAACTTTGGGTGGACTTTTGACCCGTGCGTCACTCGTGGGATTAATATGAAAATTAAAATAGAAACAAAACGTCCAGTATGGCTCTTCCAGTGGATAAACAGGGAGCCCGTCCTTCAGGAGGAACCTACCTGAGGTCGAAAAAATCTGCCATAGGAACAAACTCCTACACAAAGAATGAATCTTCAGGTCCCCACAACCAGGATAATCCTAATGATGGTCCTGTAAATTCTCCAGCTAGATCCATAACCGTAAATTTAAGGAAAGAAAAAATAAAATGGTCTCGTGAGGAGTACAAAGTTGTTATGACTGCATTCCATGAAGCGTTACTCAAACCTCAGAAAAACATCACTCGCCAAACATATGACATTTGGCGAGAGAAGGTTGGGCAAACAATTAGAAAGTACATAGACAAAAAAATAAACTAGCCAATGTAAGAAGGGACATCATGCGAAATAACCGATTGACAGAGGCTGAAATTAATGAAATAAAAAGAATTGCAAACAAGAATAGATGAACCAACAAAACATGAAAAGGAACCGGAATCGGGAAAAAAAGTAGTAACATCACACAAGCCTCAGGTCATAATGAAAAAAACCGAAATACACACAAATCACTGTGAAGATAATGCTGAAAATTTAGAAATGTTGGAAAGGTATGATCTTAGTCAGTCACAAGACGGTAATAAAACGAGTTCAAAATTCATCGAACAGAATTATTTCACAGAAAACAAGATTAATATACAAGAAGCCAAGGATGAAATCATGAGCCATATAAGTCAGATACAGAATATTGCAATGGAGGAACGAGAACAACTCCCAAAATTACAACCAACAAAGCATAACCTCAAAACTATTAAGCTCTATAATGCAGCACTCAAATTGATTCTGGATGAAGAAGACACTCTCATATAAATCTCAATGAAGCAATATATGCATCAGCAATAGCAGCAACAAATAAACTGAACATCAAAGTAAAAAAAGGCAGTCTCACAGACATGAAGATCCACCTTTGAAAAGAAAAAATAGAAAAAGAAATTGAACACCTTAGAAGTGAATTATCAGTACTGATGAACAAGCAAGAGGAGTAAAAGTAAGAACTAGAAAAGGCAGAAGAGTCGAAAGAAAATACAATATCAGGAATGAAAATGAAGTCCTATCAACTAAAAAAAAAATAAAGCAAACAATACAACTGAAGGCTCAAAGAATAAGACGCTACGAGAAAAGATCAAGATTCTATAGACAGAACAAGATCTTTCAAACCGATGCAAAGAAATTTTACAGGGAAATAGGTAAACAAAGAATTGAAGTGACAGTCCCCCTAAAATGGAAGAAGTTATACAGTTCTGGGGAAAAATATGGGCTTGCCTTAAAGAACACAACGAAGAGGCAGATTGGATTGCGCAAGAGTTAGAAACGAATGAAAAATAAACCAGAACAGACATGGGCGGAATCACAGAAGAAGATGTTAAATGTGCACTGAAAAAAGCACACAACTGGAAATCTTCAGGAATAGATAAAATTCTAACTTCTGGCTATATTATTTAAATACAGCACACAAAAAACTCGCCAAAGAACTTCAAGAAATGGTTACCGATCCAACTAAAATTCCTGCATGGATGACCAAAGGAGTTACCTTTCTTCTACCCAAAAATAGTGACACAAATATTCCGAAAAACTATAGACCAATTACATGTCTTCCAACAACATACAAACTGTTAACATCTATTTTAACAAAACAGACATATTTCTTCTTGGAAAGAAATGACATACTACCACTTGAACAAAAAGGGTGCAAACGAGGCTGCTATGGATGTAAAGACCAATTACTTATTAATAGGATGATCCTGGAAAACTGCTTCCGTGAAAAAAAAAAAATCTTAGTATTGCCTGGATAGATTATCGTAAAGCATTCGATAGTGTACCACATTCCTGGATCTTAAAGTCTTTAAGTATGTACAAGGTATCACCCGTTATCATCAATTTCATCAAACAATGTATGTCGATATGGAAAACTACACTTTACCTCAATCATAAAAAATGGAACCTATAAGTTCTGGGAAATAAACATCAATAGAGGAATATTTCAAGGTGACTTTGTCTCCTTTATTATTTTGCATATCACTTATAGCATTAACCAGCCAACTTAACAAGACAGAATGCGGTTACAAAATAGCTCAAAAGAAAATAAACCATCTATTTTACATGGATGACTTAAAATTGTATGCTAGGAATGACAATGAGCTACCTGGAAGGTCTTCTGCAAACTGTAAAATGCTTCAGTGAAGACATCGGAATGAAATTCAATTTGATAAATGTGCTAAAGCTACAGTTTTACGAGGATCGCTACAACAAACTTCCTCTATTAGTTTAGACCCTGCTGTAACAATAAAAAGATTTAGAACAAGGAGAAGCTTATAAGTACCTAGGTGTAAATGAGAGTGAAGGAATTCACCATAAGAAAATGAAAGAAATAGTGCGTAAAGAGTACTATAGAAGGGTACGACTGGTATTAAAAACTGAATTGAATTTCAGAACAGAATTATGGCCATTAATAACCTAGCCATCCCAGTGGTCCAATATAGTTTCAACATCTTGAACTGGACTCTAAAATGACATCAGACAAATGGATTCTAAAACAAGAAAGCTCTTTTCTAATATAAGATGCATCATCCAAAGGCTGATGTAGACCGTCTATACATACCCCGTAAAGAAGGTGGAAGAGGTCTTATTCAGCTAGAATTGTCATACAAGACAACAACTATTGGCTTACTAACTTACATGGAAACAACAAATGACTGGATGATAAAATTAGTGAAAACAACATGAAAATAGAAAGAAAAAATATTCAATAATAAAAGAAGGCAGTAAATACAAACAACATTTACATTTAGTAGATTCTGTAGTAAATCAAAACAGAAGCCAAGAACCAACTATTGCAGCAAAAGATATGAAAAAGAAAGCCAAGGATAAAGCCCTTGAACAGATGAAACAACGCTGGCAAGACAAACCTCTGTATGGCCAATATCCAGAACGTGCAAATAAACCCAATGTTGATAAAGTTAATACTCATCGATGGTTACGAGCATCTGGATTAAAGTCTGAAACTGAAGGCTTTATTCTTGCAGCGCAAGACCAGAGTCTTTTCACTAGGAATTTTCAGGCAAATATCATACATAATAATGTGGATCCAAAATGCAGGTTCTGTGACAAATACCAAGAAACAATAGACCATCTAATCTCAGGATGTTCTATACTTGCCCCAAATGAATATAAAAATCGTCACGATAGAGTGGGGCAATACTTACACTGGACAATGTGCAAACACTTTGGAAAATGTAAGCAAACACTGGTATGAACATCGGCCAGCGCCGGTTACAGAAATAGAAGATGTCACCATTCTATGGGATTATACCATCCACACAGACAGAAAAATTGAAGCAAATAGGCCGGACATTATTGTCAAAAAACCAGAAAGAAAAACTTGCCTACTAATTGATATGGCTTGTCCAGCGGATTGTAACATAGCAACCAAGGAATTTGAAAAACTATCAAAATACAAAGACCTGGAAATTGAAATAGAAAAAATGTGGAAATTGAAAACAAGAATAATACCAGTGGTAATAGGTGCACTTGGAATTATAAAAAATGGAACAAAACAACACATTGAAAGAATCCTGAAACCCCAGCTTAAGAGACATACAGAAAATTGTCTTATTAAGTACAGCACACACTAAGGAGAACTTTGTCTATGTAACGCTAGCAACTTCATCGGAGATAAAAAAAAAAAAAAAAAATTAACATGAAATGTAATATAACAACACACCACGACCTGCCTTAGGTCTTTCCGCAGACTTGGTAGGTAGTGTGTCCATAGCAGAAATCGAATGATGATGATGATGACAATAATAATAATAATAATAATAATAATAATAAAAAACCTTTGGTAATTACACTTAATAACAGCATAAAATTTTTGACGATAAAAACTTTGTTTTTATTAAGTTTGAGGTATTTTTTTTGATCATGTAGTTTCAATATTATATATATATATATATATATATATATATATATATATATATATATATATATATGTGTGTGTGTAAAAAGTATTTTTAAAATTTATGTCTGGAGTAGAAAGAAACTGGTCTATGCAGTCACGTATCCGTGACTCTTCTTGTATGTATAAACCTGTAATTTCCCGGTGTTTGTCGCTAAATTCGGTTAGTTCTTCCTTGAAATTGAAGCTTTTGTATCTATTTTGATTCCAACCATACGAGCGAATAAAGTCAAAACACAATTTCCAATGTGAATAATGATAAACTTGCATTCGATCAGCTCTCTATTGGATCTAACATGGAAGTGAATTCCGGGTGGAGACCCTGCGCTTGTGTTTTATCGTTATACCCGTAATTCTCTCATTCATCATTTGGTTTATATAATAACGCAATATTGACTGAAGCAGACGTTTCAGGCTCCAGGTATCATCATCTTTTGGAATCAGCAAATTCCGAAAAAGAAAGAAAGAAAGAAATGAATAAAATGAATGAGCAAATAAATAGATAACAAAAATGAAGCGACGGCCAAACAAGTTTTCGACTTTGGTTGGCTGGAGTAAAGGGTTCTAATTTCAGATATAACGCCTGAACAGCCATGTTGTACGTCATTTACCAAATAAGAGACATCACGTCGAGACAAGCGTCCGCCTCGAGGAATCGAACGTTGCTGATGTATAATATTCACGTGAATTAATCCTCCCATCAGAGGTTATCGTATATGCTCTGCTAATTCCAAAATCATCCTGTGGCGCCTCATCAGTATCGAGGTTTTATTATTTCTAAAACTAAGTTACATGACCCAACCATTCCTTTTCCTGACCAAATTATCGATAACAAATTTAGAAGAAATAAAGTTCCACCGTTAATTTGAAAGAGATAAAGTAGAGAAAAAGAAGCTGAGTTTATTTTTAAATAAAAAAAATTATGAAAAAAGTGGGGCTGAAAAAAAAAACGTATTCCTGCATTTCTTTTTAATAAATGACTATAATTATACCTTTAAATTACTCGCATCTAATGTGTTTATTTCAAAATTAATCGATACATCGCATGATTATTACATCAGCTATAAAGTTAATTTAAAAAAAAAATGTCAATTTTAGGACCTTAGAAGCCGATTAAAAAATGAATTCATCTATCAGTTTATCAATGTCAAATGAACTTTTAAAATGATCACCATTTTATTGTGAATTCTTTTACGTGCCGTGTCCTTGCAGGACAGCAATTCTCCACAAACTCTTCTCTATTGTAATTTCAAGTCTCTTTTACAATAATATTCAACCTTGTACAAGGCCCAAGAGACACTCGAGATAGAAGGCTACGGAGTAAGAGACATAGTTTATGAGGATATATAGGGAAGGTAATAGTTATGATGACGAGATTTTATCTCTATCTATGAAAGGCAGGATGTGTGTGTGTGTGTGTGTGTGTGTGTAACGAATGCACAGCCGCAATTTTCGACGGATTTGCACCAAAATTTACATGCACATGATCCAAGTTAGTGGGAAGGCCAAGACCGACTTTGCATTTCCCAACTCCCATCGATAGTGGAAATAATCGATTTTTTCATGCTTCTACGGCAGTGTTCATGTAGTTTGCGGCCATTTTCTACTGGCCAGAGTGAGAGCCAATAGCTGGCTGCCACGAATAGGCAGGAAGATTCTATTGGCCAGCGTGAGAGCCAACAGCTGAATGACACGAATGTTAACTAGCATGCTAGCATGCAAAAAAAAAAAAAAATCGATAGCTGCATTCGTTACAAGTGGGAAAAATTTTAATCTGCATGACACTTTACTCCAATTGGCTCATTCGCTTGCTTAAACTCAACGTTGATTCTGATTCCGCAGAACTGGGTTGGGTGTGAAAAAGTATTTGTTGTTAACATTCTTTTTTCATTCGGTTTTTCCAGTTACGAGTCCTTTTTTTAAAGCTGATCGTTTTGTGTTCATTTTGTTTAGTTGTTTTTTCGTAACAGATTTAATGTT
This sequence comes from Acanthosepion pharaonis, assembly GCA_903632075.3. Taxonomy (NCBI): domain Eukaryota; kingdom Metazoa; phylum Mollusca; class Cephalopoda; order Sepiida; family Sepiidae; genus Acanthosepion; species Acanthosepion pharaonis. The sequence goes on from CAHIKZ030000069.1 coordinate 402,439, forward strand.
TAGTATAGAGCTTAGAAAAAATTCGCAGTGTGAGATAGGCAAGCAGTAAGGCATGTAGCAACATTAGCACGGCAAAGGGCACTCCTTTAAAGGCAAGGAAGGGCAAAAATATTTTAAGTCATCTGATAGTGATTGCTGTATGAATCGTACGATTTTTGAATCAAGCACGGGCAACGCCGGGCCATGCTGCTAGTATATATATATATATATATATATATATATATATATATATATATATAAATTTTAACCTTGTATGAAAACCAATGCTAACCCGATTTATATGAACCCTAACTCTAATCACCCACCGTATGTTATTCAACATATTCCATCATCTGTTGAACGTCATATTAACCAACACTCCTCTAACAAAGATGTGTTCGAGAAACATAAAACGGTCTATAATAAAGTTCTTCGTGATAGTGGATACAGATCTTCTGAAATTAAGTTTGTAGAACATTATAGTTGTCCTAGGAAAAAGAATAGAAACAGAAATATCATCTGGTATACACCACTATTCAATAAATTAGTTCGTACAAAGTTGGGACACAAGTTTTTAAACTTAATTGATAAACATTTTCCTAAAAGTAATCCAGTAATATACTGAATACTCTAAAAGTTAGCTATAGTTGTACTAACAATCTGGAAAAAATTATTAAATCACGCAATAATAAAATTTTATAACAATAATAACTGTAATGCTCTGTACCAATTTTAATGTCCCGTGTAACTAACCTACGCAACTGTAAGAGTCCTGAGCAATGTTCATTATCTAACAAATGCTTAATAGCGGTCAATTGTTAAATCAGAGGTTTGAAACTGCTGTGAATTGTAGGCACACTAAAGATTTAATCTTACAATCTTACTAAACTTTTTGACTTAATAATCACTTCTCTTATGTTATATTACCTTCATATAAATATTTTAATGTTATCCTTGCTGATTTATCTTAAATAAAGGTCGTAAATAGGTTCAACTTCGTATATTACTGGTAATAATGTTTGTCATAGATAGGTTTATACTTATATTACGAGTTATTTTGTTTAGTTTTTAATTTTTAAGGTAATGTTTTGTATAGTTAATTTGTTATTTTGTATGTCTAATGTTTTTATTTCTTAAAGTGCCTCTTATTTACATACGATGTTTAATTTTCTTAAATAATATGTTTGTTTCTTGGCTCAGAATGACCTTGAATTCTGTCGCGTATCACTCTAAGTTATACCGTTCTCGCTCATGTCCGTTGTTTCTAACAGAGCCTTGAAGGAAAGTGTGTAGAGTGCGGTCGTCTCACCATACCACAGAGGTTCCATTAGTAACTATGTCTTGTGCAGAAGTTTTTGACGAAGTACAACATTCCCAAGGACTGACAAGCAACTATACTCCCCAGATCTCGTCCCTACTGACATTTTCCTATTCAAAAATAAAATCCTACTTGAAAGGAACAAGATTTCAAGATGTTGCGAAAAATCCAGAGAATGCGGTGAGGCGGTTTTCCCGCTATACCCTAAACGATGTTCTAGGAATGCTTGCATCAATGGAAACGACGCTGGATAAAATGTGTGGCTTCAGAAGAGGACACTACCTCAACGGAAATTAAATGCCGAATTGATGTATGTTCTACAAGAACATGGCAAAAAAATCGCAGTAATGAAAACTTAGGAATGCAAAATTTCAGCATTTTGGAACGCTTTGGACCAGTTCTTCGTATTCGGCTCTTCCAAAACGTGTGGTCCGTTCTTCTCAAGCCTTCACCACTTTAATCAATTCATATGAGCAGTTATTCTGGTTGTTGGTCCCTAATGCGTCAAAAGACAACGGTTGAGCCCCCCTCTCTCTCTCTCTCTATATATATATATATATATATATATATATATATATATATATACAAATGTAATGAGAAAGAAAAGAATATAAAATCAAACGTTCATAACGTTAATTTAAAAGAGGGATCAATATAAAAGTAGAGCAATAGTTATTTATAAGTTGTTACATACAAACAACCAAGTACCCACTACAAAGATGCATATATGTTTCGATGCTTAAACCTATAAGCATCTCATCAGGTGGTGAACAAAGATGGTTATAAACGATTTTATTTAAAAATGCTACTTATGAAACATCAATTCTTTTATATTTTTAAAAATTTAGAAAGACATAAGAAGAATTTCCATAAAAGGAAAAGAAGGAAATATATAAAAATTTCCATAATAGGAAAATAATAATAATAATAATAATAATAATATATGCAGAATAAAGAGGGAAAAGAAGAGGAAAGAAGTCAGTAAAACGAAAAAGAGAAAGGATATAGAAAGAGTTAAGAAATACATAAAATATATATAGAAATTTTCCAAGCGTAGCATAGATGTGACACAAGGCCGAAAGTATGGGGCACCTAGTGAGGATCGAACTCACTACACCGTTGTAACTATTCTAACGAGACAAGCTTGTCAACCATTACATCGTCTCGAGGTGCCCCCCCCTCCAACACAAATATATATGTGCGTGCGTGGATGCATAAGCAGAGAAAGAGAGAATAAGAGAGAGAGAGAATAAGAGAGAGAGAGAGCGTGAGAGAGAGAGAGGAATAGAAATAGAACTTTGATAGGGAGGGGGAAAGAGTTTGAACCGTTAAATGCAACGAAAATGGAGAAACATTTTGCATCAAGAGTCTTTGTGCAACAATTCGAAAGAGAGGAAGCCGGCCATTGTGAAATTGAGGGAAATCAACAATAAAACCCCTAAATAAACGAATATAAAATGCAAATACAATAAGAAAGAAACCGAAAAGATATGATGAGAATTTGATAAAAATAGACACCAGCAGGAAGCAAAAAAAATGTCCGAACTGAGAGAGAGAAAGGGCGACAGAAAGAGAGAGACACAAAAAGACAGAAAGGAAACGAAATTGAAAGAGAGAGACAGGTAGAAAAGAGAAAGAGGCGATTACAAGAAGAGAAGAAAAGAGATTATGACTATTGAAGAAGGGAAAAAACTGTCTAGATATTTATTTGCCATTAAATAAGAAATAAATACAATATAGTTTCTCCTTCTCTCTCCGTATGTGTGTGTGTGAGAGAGAGAGAGAGAGAGAGAGAGAGAGGGAGAGAAAGGGAGAGAGAGCAATAGAGTATTAGAGAAAGATAGAAATGAGTTAGACAAAAAGAGAGAGAGAGAGGGAGAGATTGAAAAAGGGAGAAGTAGAAGGAGAGAGACAGAGATAGAAATAGAGATATATAAAGAGAGAGATAGGTACAAAGAGAGAGACAGAAAAAGTAATAGTGATAGAACGAGAGATAAACAGAAAGAGAGAGAGAGAGATAGCAAGACAGACACAAAGAAAGAGATAGAAAAGAGAGACAGAAAGAGAGAGAGAAAAAGAGACAGAAACAGAAACAGAGAGATGCAGAGAGAAAGAGAGAGAGAGAGAGAGAGAGAGAGAGAGGGGGGAGTACCAGAAGAGGAGAAGGAAGAAATTATGACTATTGAAAAAGGGAAAGAAACTTTGTAGATATTCGCCACTAAATAAAAAAGAAATATAATATAGTTTCTCTCTCTCTCTTTCTCTCTCTCTCTCTGTATGTATGAGAGAGGGAGAGAAAGGGTGAGAGATAGAGAGTGATAGAGAATGAGAGAAAGGTAGAAGGGAGAAAGACAGAAAGAGAGAGACAGAGACAGAGAAAGTGAAAGAGAGAGGTAGCAGGAGAGAGACAGAGACAGAAAGAGAGAGATAAAAGAGGGAGAGAGATAGAAATAAATGAATAGAGAGAGAGAGAGAGAGAGAGAGATAGCAAGAGAGACATGCAGAAAGAGATAGAAAATGAGAGACAGCAAGAGGGAGACAAAATGAGAGAGAAAGAGAGAGAGAAAGAGACAAAAGAGATACAGAGAGAGAAAGAGAGAGAGAAAGAGAGAGATAGAGGTAGAAAAAGAAAGAGACAGAGACAGAAAGAGAGAGATACACAGAAAGAGAAATAGTGAGAGATATATAAAGAGAGAGAACGGTACCTACACACATAAATGCAATAATAAGTACGCAACCTGCAAGTGAAAAAATATTTTACACAATAATTATTGATCTTTAATATAAATACCTTGTTTGCCAATGCACTTAATTCACTGGTGAATATTAATTATATGGATCTAACATTATACAGTGGAAATATCAAACAAAAATTCTGAAATAAATACAAACTTCTGACTCACAGAGTCACTGTCAACACACACACACACACACACACACACACACACACACACACACTCCTAATATTCTGTGAGATAGGAGTGACTCATGTTTAGAAGAAAAAATATAATAATAAAATACAATAATCAATGCCAACTATTGAATCAGAGGAATGAATTAGTGTTAAAATGGCGACATAAAAACAAATTCAAATTTCCATAATCTAGGTTTAACTAAATTGGCTACTGTATTTCCATAATACCCTGTAACATTTCAAATGTCGACAGTATAACTAATTCTAATTTCTATATTTTAATTTCCCTCCTCTATAACCTCTTTACACAATATTAATTAAAAATTATAAACTTTCCCTACATTAATATCGCCCCAGCTCTCTTTCCATTAATCCCTGACATCATTTTATCTATATATTTTAAATTTATTTTTAAACACCATTTTATTCCTCTTTTAATTTTAAATTATTTCATTCTTCATATAACCGCAAATTAATGCCATAAGGTTAATATTCGGGTTTAATTTAATGCCATAAGGTTAATATTCGGGTTTAATTTAATGCCATAAGGTTAAAATTCGGGTTTAAGATAAATACATTCCACCCTCCCTTGTGCCTTTCGTCTGAATGAAACATTGAAATGGATAAATTCTGTATTAGTTTTGAGTTTAGGTTTTTTTTTTTTTTTTTTTTTTTTTTTTCACAGTTAAATTCTATTTCACGTCTCTCTTAACTATATAGACAGGAACTCAGTCCACGCTGGGGTTGATAAGACAATAGACGACCGGCATCTTCGCCTGCCGAAATAGGCTATTCCCATATGAAGTAAGTTTGATTTTATTGTTTATGATATATATATATATATATATATATATATATATATATATATATATATTAAACGTTATTTTTATTGGGGTACACGTTTTTTACTTTCTATCCCTATTTTTATTTTATTTTATTAAACAGTGAAATTAATAAGCGCCGGCATTGATCGAGAAACCCAACTAGGCCGATTGTTAATAATTTTACTGTTAAAAAGAAAATTAAAAAAACAAACATAAAACACAAAAACAAACAAGGATATCAACTCAAATACGTGCATCTACTAAAATAATTTAAAAATTCATCATATATATATATATATATATATATATATATATATATATATATATATATCCTGACAAACCCAATGAATCAAAAATAGATTGTCCTACCAACCAACTCTAGTACATCTACAATTGAAATACCTTATCTAAACTCGACATAAAAAAATAATGTTATAATTGCCACAAAAAATACATAGGATAAACCTCAAGGAATCTAAATAAAAGATTATATGAACACAAAAGGAACATTTTACAAAACAATACGTCAAATGCGTTAGTTGTTCACCGTAACGAGACTGACCACAATTGTGAAATAAAACATGCTACTCTGGTGAAAGGAGATTCGCTTAGACAAAAATGTATCGACAGTGCCTTGATCGCACGGTCATCCACAGTAAATGTATGCCCTGGCTCTTACAACATTACCCCACTCCTGGCAGATCTTTTGCTATCAAAGTGTGGGATATATAATAACAAAAGTGATGGAAAGAAAAAGAAAATGAATATAAATGAAATCAGCTATATATATATATATATATATATATATATATATATATATATATATATATATTCGTGCGCATGTGCAATCCCACCACCGTAAAAGTTAATGATGCTCCAGGCCTCGAACACCTATTGTGCCTAAACCTCACTCCAGACCTTAAATGTAAGTGCACAGTTGTACCATTACTAAAGACGCTGGAATAAATGTTTTTCGTCCTTAAGAACTTCATCCGATGACATTCTAAAGGACGAAACGCGTCACACGAAAACCTTTTTCCACTTTGAGAGAGATATATATATATATATATATATATATATATATATATATATATACTAGAGTAGAGCCCGGCGTTGCCCGGGGATGTAACAAAGAGATAGAAAGTATCGACCATCATAAAGACTGAAAAAAAATTGATAAAGATTATTGTTTACGGTTGACGGACACGAATGTCTTAATTAGTTTTTTTTTTTTTTTTACGAATTGGTCAAAAAAACTCGAACAAAAACATTGTTTTCAATCGTTATGAGTCTATCGATTGAATAGAATTTTATTACAAACAATTGTCTTGTAAATGAATTTTAAAGCATTCTGAATGTAAAAATAAAAAAAGTGTGCAAGACAATAAGAAACACTATGCCAAAAAATAAGTGAAGTTTTGTTGAAATCGTTTGAAAATGTAGGAAATCCGATCCCATATATAAACCAACAGAACACACACACACACACACACACAAACACAAACAACCTGATTTTATAATAAGTATAACTCGATATGAGTTGTTCCCCTTCATTCTCATGATGCCTCTTAATCGTGTTTTCAAATTGATTTCGTGCAAAAACAATTGTGTTTTTCAATTTTGGGCGCTGTCAGAACCACCGCAAGGTAATTTTACGTAGTCCTGTGAAGTTTTGTTGAAATCGGTTGAAAAATGGGAAATCTGATCCAATATATAAACGTACACACACACACACACACACACACACACACACACACACACACACACACACACACACACACACACACACACACACACAAAACCTGGGTTTTTAATAAGTATGATATATATATATATATATATATATATATATATATAATGTGGAGAAACTTGTTGCTTAACTGAGTGGCGTTATTTTAGTCATGCCCACTTCGAAATTTCATGAGTGCATTGTTATAATACCTCCACTATTCAGTGCTTTTATTCACATTTTGATATCGAGCAATTTATGATAAAACCTGCCTGCCTAAAAATGCCTTACTATCTGTAAATTACGGAAAAAGAACCAGCAATGTTGGCACTTAAAACCTCACAATTTAATGATATGCATATATATATATATATATATATATATATATATATATATATATAAGAACCAACAATAAACAAAATATGGCAACAATCAATACTCAATTTTTAGTCTGATCTGACTCATCAAAAGATACTGCATCGCGGTAAAAGCTACGTATTTGCAGTAGCGATACAAGGAACCAACGTTTTTTCCAGCATCTTTAGCGATGGTGCAACTCTACGACTTTAATTTAAGTTTTGTGGTGAGATTTAGGCACAATAGGCGTTCGAGTCCTGGCGACCCATTGGGGATAACCCTCATCAGAATTGGAGCAAATTTATTCTCTGCTCGTTAGTGATAACATTTCTTGGTTATTTACCTGCTGTTTCACGCGCTATCATTTTAAAAATCCATGTGTTGACAGTTCAAAATAAGTTTTGTTTATTAATCTTTTATGTTCTTGAATTCTATGATTCT
>CAHIKZ030000069.1:412500-417500 GCA_903632075.3 Acanthosepion pharaonis
TTAAAAAAAGGAAAAAGAAAAGGTAACCAAAGTGCATAATTCAAAAAGAAAGAGAAAGGTGGCCATAAAGGATAATTAAAAAGAAAAAGGAAGGTAATCATAGGGGACAATTAAAAAGAAAGAGAAAAGGTGGCCAAAAAAACAAAACAAAACAAAAAAAAAACAAACAAAAAAAACACGTGATTACATCTTGCTACTTCAACAGTAAAGCGATGAGCCCGAGTAGTCAATCGTGTAGTACGCTTAAATTCACGGGTTGAAGTACCAATGAAGAAAGCTCATAAATATATTTATCGAAAAGACAGAGGGAAGCCACATCATAACTATGAGAAAGTGACTGAGGTTGAGATGCCAGGTTAGGACCGATAACATTTACAGATCCTTCTTTAGATTTTTGTTTAGTTTAGCGCCATATCAACTTCTATGGGTTATTTAATGCTGAAACCTAAATATTTTAAATTCCTTCAACTACAGGTAAAATGTAGTGTTAGTCATTCTAGTTTTCAAATGTATTGTTCATCATTTTACTATAAATAGGTATTGTTGATAACTTTATATAAAACTAGCAGAGTTGCCCGGGATTTTAAAAGTTAAATATAAATCTATAAATGCAATATAACTTCAAATTCATTTATTCATACACAAAAATACATTTAAACAGTTTTTACATTACAATACTTCTTGGCAGACAATGTTCTTTGTATTTCCTTGTAGAGCATAAACAAACAAAATTGTTTTACTTCCAACATATGAACAGCCAAAATACAACTGCCAATGAGAGAAACAGGATTCATCTAACTATAGTCTAGTAACTGATTGGCATTGTCTGGGATTCTGGCATTGTGCTTTGTTAATAGACATAAAACCTTATTCGTATTGGAAACTGAAATCTCCTAAATGTGAATGCAATGTCCGACCCTGAAGGAATAAGAAGAATTCTAGGAATAAAGATATCTTCGCCTTTTTCATGCTCAGTAAGAACCAATGTCTCAGTTACATGTGACATTTTATTCTTAACCACATGCCTGGTGCCATTATAAAGACGTAGTTGGTCCAGATTCCGTAATAGTATTATAGGCACCCCCATCTCGAGTTGCAGTCTATGTGAAGGTAGTCCAGAAGGTTCTAGAGAATTCAGAAATTCCGTTGGATAATTAACCACCTGTTCTGGATCTGGAATACCTATAATTTAAAATTAATTTAAAAAAATGAAAAGTCGTTCCTTAATCTTTCTATTTAGCTTTAATTCAAAGGTAAAGGATTAAATTACCTGTACCCAGTAAGCAAAATACTTTGATGTATTTAAAACCGATTTTTTATTGCTTGGAATAAGCTTTCTTTTGTTTACAGTAAAATGGATGATATCCTCCATTTTGAGCATTTGTAAGCAAAAAGTAAATTCTCTGTTTTAAAAATCTTGTAAAAATAAGATATAAATTTTTCAAAGGTTATTTGAATAAAATTGGAAAATTTAAAGTTTACTTAATCTAATTTGAAACAAACACTACTTACTTTTTTAGCAGAAAAAACGTAGTAGAAAATAAGAAAAAACATTTAATAACTACAGTGACTCGTTTTTCAGGTGTTGATTGACAGCTGAGTTCAGAAGTCATGGGATGGATGAACATAAGTGACAAATTTTACGAATTTTAAGAGAACTTATTTAAGTACCAAGTAATTCTTACAAATTGACAAATATTTTAAGCAATCTATGATTTTATTAATTATTAGGTACTTTAGCAATATAGCCATACATTTAAATATGCTTTAAACAACTCTTAAAATGTGACTTTTTAAAGGCATGTTTACCCTTATTATATTTCATTTAGCTTTTCATATGCAAAATAAAGACTATTTTTTTATTACCATCTCTCGTACAAACTTAATCTAATTGGTAACAAACAGGTATATACATTTTAAGCAGACCAAAAAATTAGTAGAAAATAAGAAAAGCATTTCATAACTACGGTGACTCGTTTGTCAGGTGTTGATTGATGGCGTTGACAGCTGAGGTCAGAAGTCATCGGACGGATGAACAGAAGTAACAAATTTTCAATGAACTTATTAAGAACCCAGTAATTTTTAAAAATTGACAAATATTTTAAGCAATCTAAGATTTTTTTAATTATTAGGTATTTTAGCAATATAGCCATACATTTAAAGATGCTTTCTGAAAAAATAATAATAAAATTTAAAATACTATATAACAATAAAATAAATTTAAAATTCCATAACGAAGATAATAAATATTAATAGAACATACAATTTCACAAATTAGAGAGGTAATTATAATTTTTACGTACATCCCTTATGAAATTTTATGGTATTTTATTTATTATTAATTTTTATATCATCTCAGGTAATTTTAAAATACTCTTAAAACACAAGTCTTTTTACAGGCATGTTTACTCTTATTATATTTTATTTATCTTATGCAAAATGAGGGCTAAAAGTTTTTTTTAACCATCTCTCTTACAAACTTTCTTTTATATATACAAAGATTTTATTTGTCCAAAGAAAACTTCACATAATCTCGTGAATTTTTTGTCTTTTTCTTCGGTCAGTTTGAACCCACAATTTAAGAATTTCTTTAATTTAATTTAATTTTATAGGACTTCATAGTAAACAATATTTTTTTAAGAAAATTTCTTTTTTCCTTTTTAACAGCGAAGAATGACTTCTTAGGATTTCTTACTCTTGAGCATGTAATATACACCTGGTCAGGCGTAAATATTGCATTTTTATTAAATAAGTATTTTGCTATTTTAATCATTAAATGGTTTTTAAAATAGTGGGAGTCTTTTGTATGCTAAATAATAAAACTTAATTTTTCCAAAAAAAGTAATGAAAAATTATTGTACTAAGCTGCGAATCCTAGTAAAACTAATTGTACTTTGTACCCCCACCCCTTACCTGTTTATACTTCTCCCCAAAATTTGGTTTCGATTAGTCAATGTATGGCTATTTTAGAGGGTGTATCGGAGGGATGGGTGGACAAACGAAGTCACAAAATTTTATATATAGATTGATTTGTGACAGTGATCGTATATACGCGGATAGTTTCGACATTTCTAGTTGTAACCACAGTAAAGTCGGTAATGGATTAGTTAGATGCTGAGAATTATGGGGGGCGAAGCCAAGAACAGAAAGAATTGAGATGGTGAGTTGAATTTTGCACACATAGATGCAGATTGTTAAAAATAGTGATTAAAGAAAAAATTAATGGTGGTAAAAGTGTGAAGATTTGTTCAAGTAAATCTGGTAATACACAAATAACAAAGTAATTAATTGTTTGTTTTTTGTTGTGGACTGTATATTGTTGAATTTGGATAATGGTATATTGAAAATAGGGTAAAATATGAAAGGTTTGTATATATAAATGAGTAGGATTTTTTCTGTGAATTATATGTAAATCAAATGAAAGTGAAGCGGCAAGAAAGTTTTGTTTAAATAGGAGCGAATGGTAGACTTATAGATATGTAAGATAAATTTGAGAGAAAAATTGTTATAGTACAACACAGTGAACGTGTTTTAGCGGCTAACCTAGAAATGGATTCAATATAATCTTTCCACGTCATGTCAGCCAAGAACGTTAATCCGAGAAAGCGTTACGAGGCAGAATGGTGTCTCTCAGATGATTAGTAGAAAGAAAGTTTTTTTCTTGTTGGCATTCTTTTCCAGTTAACAACAAATGGAGTTTTAGATCAACCGATTGGCTCTAATCGAACTGATCAAATTAGTAGAGACGGGAAAAATTGCCATCACAATAGGTACCGAATTGTGAGCTGGTGCCATCAAGAAGGTCGTTTATGAAAATTAAAAACTAAGTTGAATTAAGGATAAAGCCCGGGGGGGGGGCACCTGCATTACTAGAGAATGATCTAGAAGACTGGCCATTCATGACAACTTTCATTTCACGATTTGATAAGAAAGACTGAATCAGTTCAAAAATCGTCAAAGTGACACAACTTTCACCTTGGGAAAAGACAGACGATGAATATATATATATATATATATTTATATATTTTATAAATAATTGAGTTTAAAATATTTCCCAGTTATGGTCAAAACAAAACAAAGTCGTTTGTGAATTCAATTTTTAGACATTGATTGCCATTTCTAATCGAACTGATAAAGTCTTTTAAGTGATTCTACATTTTAAAATAGTAAATACTATTTTTTTTATTTACAAAATTGTTAGAATTGCCATCAAGAATTTGTTTCGTTTAGAAAAATTTTAATTTTATTTAAAAAATATTATTTTAAAAGGAACTTTTGTATCTATTGAATTACTATGTATTATTTTCTAGAAAATAAGTAAAAATATGATCAGGTAACATTTTTTTAAAATATTTTGATAAGAATTTGACAAAATAGAAAAAATTTCAAAAATTTTATTTAAAATTAAACTTTTAGAACCTTTCAAAAAAAGTATTTTAAAAATAAATAAAAAAGTAAGGATTTTTTACATTTAACTTGTTCTATATAATATAATATATATGAAAAATATATATATTATATATATATATAAATAAAAAAAAAAAATATTTATATGGACAATAAAATTTAAAATTTGGTATGTTTTTTGATTTCATTATACAAAAATAAAAAAATCCAAAACGCATGAATTTAAATTTTCAGATTAATTAAATTTAAGACATTAATTCCATTTTCATATAAATATATATAAAATATATAAATTTAAAAAATAATGCTTCCATTTTTGAGTAAATTTTGAAAATAAAATCATCTATAAAACAGAGTCTTAAAACTTAGCTGTTCTTTAAATATATATAGGGATATATATATATATACAGGATATATATATATATATATATAAATAGACGGAAAGGATGTTTTTTCAATTAATGCAGGATTGTCCCAAAGTTTTTGCCTGTTGTGTATACTGAGAAAAGAAATTAGTAGAGAGAGAGATTAGAGAAAGGATAGAGATGGACAATGTTAAATGAAGGCGTGTTTTTCAATTAATGTAGTGTGTC
>CAHIKZ030000069.1:422500-567500 GCA_903632075.3 Acanthosepion pharaonis
AGATAGATAGATAGATAGATAGATAGATAGATAGATAGATAGATAGATAGATAGATAGATAGATAGATACGAACACTATGTAATAAATAGATACACATAGAGAAAGAAAGAAAGAAAGAAAGAAAGAAAGAAAGAAGGAGAAAGCTATTGATGAATGAGCGGGAAAAATGTTAAAGTGTATACATGAAAATAAAAATAGAGATAGAGTAAGGAGAAAAAACTGTTCTCAGTGAATCGTGATTTTTGAGTGAAAAAATTAAATTTATAAAGAATAAGAAATCGAAAAAATATGAAAACAAATAAATGTCGAAAATAAAAAAAATATATTACAGAAAAAATATATACACGCGTGCTTGTGTGTATGTGCATGTGTGTGTTTGTGTGTGAGGCGATTGAGCGGGTGTCGGGTACTGTCGTACACTCAGAGCTTCTCTCGTTAAAGCCTTGATTCACGTTGTCTTGTAAGCGACTTGTACGGACGTCTTTAAATCTAATCAAGTACAACCTGCTTTATGTGTGTTGCGACATTAATCATGCGATGTCAGCAGTGGTCGGGGGATCTTGGCACGGGGTTGGGCACTGGACTTAGAAAATGACTCGCGCCTCCAACCTTCACTTCCTGTCAAAATCTCACCCAGCCCTGTCTCTTGCTGGCTCAAACCCAGATAGCAGGGAATTTGTTAGTAGGAGAGACGACTTGGGTGAGCCTGGGGTAAAAAGAGATTAATTCCGAACAGCGATCAACAGTTGATAATTCCGACATACGTAATTGTTTTGAATTCCGGTACAGATTTCACGCAAAGGATGCTGGGAGTTCAGCGTTCCTTTGACAAATAGATTCGATAATAGATTTTTTAAGCAAAAAAACAACAAAAAAAAAAAACACGAAAAAACAAAACAAAAATCAAAACAAAACAAAGGAAATAATTAAAATAAAATTTAATCTGATAAAGAAAATTTAAAAAGTTAACATGCTTTTAAAAATGTCTTTAGACAAGGGAGAATTAATTTTTCACGTTCAAGCGAGTTCAACATCAGAATAATAATTAACTATTATTCTTAATATTTCAACCTTCCGTGCCGCCATCTTTGCCAGTTGTTATCACCTTTACCATTAATATTATTGTTATTTAATGTAATTTTCAAGCAATAGAATCTGGTGTTTTTCACCGAGTAACAAGTGACAGTAAGTCCCTCAAGGCGCAATCACTTTTAGCTGTCCGCTACCACTTTTTCACAAATGTCGATTTTCGTGCAAAGAGCGGATCACATCTTCATAAATGTTTCTGAAAAACCTAAACTTCTCATTGGATAATAAATATTAAAATTATCTCGTATATGTCCACGTGCATTGTTCTCAATAAGCAACACAAAACATATCAGGCTCCAGACTAAGTTTTGTAAGGCGCTTTCTGAGTGGTTAACAGATGTTAAAAAAAACAATTTACCTGCTCACCACTACGTCCGAACAACGTCAACCTAGTTTTTGACCTGACGAAAAAACAATGCCTTCGGAGCCAGTCACGTGGTTAAAAAAACATATAAATTGAAGGTACGAGCGAACCCAGTCAGTGAGAATTTACGACGACCAAATTTGCTAAACGACTTCACGACGCTTGAATGCAGCGAAGTACAAAGTTGGAACCTAAAGTTCTTTAACATGAAATAACTTCACTGAAAATCAAGCTACAATTTCAACGAAACATCTCACTCACAAACTTGTAAAATTTTATAAAACTTTATTCAATTACGTTATTGAATCAGACGAAACTTTAAGTACAAACAATTACGAACAATACATTTAAAACTACGAGCAACGAAAACAAACGGAACATTCACTTCTCCAAAATGTGTGGGTTTATTTATTCCGTCAATACCACTACACACTGTCCTCCAGTAATAACTAGTACTACTGTTACTTTTATATATTCTTCATTTTTTTTTTCAGTTTTCTCTTAAGTTGTTTATCAACTATAAGTCTTTCGTTTCAATTTAGTTTGTGGAAATGGCCATGAAATTGTGTATTTTGACTTGCTGTAATAGTTAACAAGCTCGTCTCTCAATTACAACTGAATCCGAGCTCGATCCTAACTGAGTGCACCATACTTTCGATCTTGTGCCGTATCTAAGCTTCGCTTAGAAAATCAATTTGGGCATTTTAACGTGATATAATCGTTAGCAATCTTGTCTCGCTAAATCAATTCCGACCGAGTAGTAAAGTTGATCCTCACTGCCTGCTCCATATTTTCAGCCTTGTGCCACATCTAAGCTACGCTTAGAAAGTCACTATCAAATGGTTTGGTATGGAGTGGAGTTTAATTTCAAAGTTCAAAATAATCCCTTTTAGTTCTCTAAGACAAGGTGTGCTATTCCTGCAGAACCAAATACAAGTGAGTTGCACAGTTCTCTGTTAACTGTCGTCCCTACCCTGTCATGTCTAATTTATTCTAAAGTAATTCATTATATTCCTTTATATAACTTAAAATTTCCTCTTCGTCTTTGTACGGACAACATTTGCTATTTCGTGTATTATCTAATTTTCATATGGTTCTTTCTTATTCTAAACTGCTATTTTTTAATCGAATTTACCGCAAGCAAGGTAGCAAAGCCACTAAAAGTCAAGAGGTTACTGGGTATGAAAGAATTAAAAAATAGAAACATTATAAAAGAGCGAGAGCAAGAGAAGAGTAATCAAGAAGACAGTAGATATCGATTGACATTGCATTTACATTTTTGAAAATGGAAGAGAGCCGGAAAGCATGGAGCCTGAAGAGAGTTCCACAGTCAAGAAGTGTGGGAAAAGAAACTCTTAGCATAGAACTTACGGTTACATCTAGCCAATTCAAATGTAAATTGATGAGAACTTGTTGTCAATCTAGTACTATTGAATTAATGATTGATTTCGAACTTCTAAAAGTCAGGTTAGATTTTATTCCTGTAGTCCATGGAAGTATTTTTCCGCAGAATAAGATCCATTAAAATAATAAACGTTTTCCAAAATCTAAACAAAATTCCTTTTTTAATCAATTCACTTCAGGCAAGGCGATGATGCCACTAAGACACAAGGGGGGGTATTGGGAATAAAAGAGAATAAGAAGGATTTAGAAGGAACCGGAAACCCTATACTTAAGAAAGAAACAAAGGATAAATCCCTACTCCTGTTCAAAAAAACCGTGGAAGAGTATGAAAATAGCGCTGGAGTACCTTATAATTCCAATCCTCATTTATGGCAATGAATAGTAGACAATGTCTTCATAGATAAGGCAGCAGAGATGTGGTTCTACAAAGCATGATGGGAATGCCGTGACGGAACATATAAGCAACTATGAAGTCTTAAAGCTATAGGAACGAAAAGGATGCTTTTTATTCAAATCAGAATGAGACAGTTAAACTTTCTAGAACACATACCAAGGCGAGGGAGCTTGGCGAATTGGACACTCACAGGGCACATTAAAGGTAGGAGGGAGAAAGAGAGAGAAAGAAAGAGTAACATACCTAACGATCTTGTGTAAATGGAAGGATACTGAGTGAACAAACGTTGCTTTAAGCTACACAGGACAGGAAGTTGGGAGAAAGGATACGGCACAAAAAAAGAAAGAAAAGAAGCCTTAAATTTAAATCCAGCATGAATCTATTTCAAGGCAATAAAGCCACTAAGACCCAAAGTGTTACTGGAGGTGGAAGAATTAGAAAACAGAAACATTGCCAAGGAGCAAGAACAAAAGAAGTGTAATCAGGAGGACAATAGAGAGCAGTTGACACTATTTACATTTTTGAAGATTAACGTTGGATGGAAAGCATTTAGCCGAAAGAGAGTCCCACAAACGAGAAGTGCGAGAAAAGTAATTGTTAACATAGAACTTATGGTTCTATCTAACCAACTCAACTGTAAATTGATGAAATCTAGTCGCCAGGTTAGTACTGCGCTTAAACTCATGTTACAACTTGCCATGAAAGTATTTGTAGAAAAGGTACAGGGAGGAAACTTTACGATGGTAGTAAAGTGACTGAAGCCGAGACACCAGATCAAGACCAATAATATTGCCGATTCTTTGGATTTTATCAAGGAGTACTAGATAAATAGAAGAAGCACCGGACCATATGTAGCAGCAATATCATAAGCATGGACGAATGGTAGACTTATAGATATGTAAGATAGATTCTGAAGAGAAAAACATAGTGAACCAACTTTCAATACAGTCTTTTCACTTCATATCAGCCGAGAATGTTAGCCCGAGTAGGCGCACCGAGTCCCTCTCTTGGATATTAGCATCAGCCATGTTGATGGAAGGCATAAAGGTGTCTCTCAGATGATTAATAAAGAGAGGTTTAGATTTAGAGACGTTAAAATTAACAAGCTATTCTTTACCCCAGTTAACAACAGACTGAAGTTCGTTTTAGGCAGAATCTGACAATTTGACCATATCGAACTGATCAAACTTACTATCAAGAGAGGATTAAATAGTTGTGCCATCAGCGTAAATACCAAGTTGAAAGCTGATGTTATCGAGAAAGTCGTTAATAAAAATTAAAACAGAGCAGGACGAAGTAGGAGCCCTGGGGACAAGATAGGAACCCTGGGGGGAAAGATAGGAGCCCTGGGGGCAATCGAATTGTAACGCTTTTACAATCGAATTGTAACGCTTTTACAACACGAGATCCAACAATTATGGCTGCATGAGTGATATGATTTTTCTTTTTAGATGTTGCGTAACAGTGGATTTGAAGTATTAGGTTGGTGCAAAAATAATGACGTAATAATGTCGTTTTTGACTTAATTTTAACGTCAAAAACGACATTATTACGTCATTATTTTTGCACCAATCTAATAGAAGCAAAGAAGTAACATGGATTTTATTTACATTATTCGGACTATTGTCCTCATCTTTGTCGCCATATTTATCACAACGTTTCGGCCGTTGTACGCTCCGGCATTCTTCAGGTGGTTGGAAGTTCGAACTGAACCCTTTCTTTCGCTCACTGGATTTATTAACCACGGCACGGTGTTCTGCTGTCGACATCCACATAAGGACCAGAAGTTGATAATCAATGACTGTAAGGCGTGGAGATAGGCTTCTGTTTCTGCTAAAGTTAATGCCGTGTCCCTCCAGCTCTTTCGGTCTTGGTGTATCGTTGGAACATCCTCCAGCGGCAGATTAATCGACTGGTTGATCTGGTGGACTTGGCGGATGGCGTCTTGCCAGCGGCTGTGTGGTCTACCACGCGGTCATCGCCAGTTTACAGAGGGTCGAAATGGTAGACGACTTTGGTAGGGTGGTCATCAGGCCGTTACCGACCCAGTGAACACGGTACTGAGTGATGTTACGAAGGATGTTCGGCTGGCCGGTTCTTCGGTGGAGCTTCTCATATGAATACAGGATCGGACCAGTGCACCTCCTCGATGGTCCTGAGGGCGTGAGACTAGATGCAATGGATGCGGGAAACGAGTGTCTTGCTGAGAGGCTACACCTCGGCGCCCTATATTATCAGAGAAGACGGTGGCAATGTAAACTCTTAACTCGGTGCGTCGGGAGATATCGCGACACCATCTTCATTAGTCTCTCGTGACAACTGCAGCCAGCGAACGTCTTCTGTTGATCTCTGTGCGGAGGTTGCCGGTGTTGAAAACATCTGAACCCAA
This sequence comes from Acanthosepion pharaonis, assembly GCA_903632075.3. NCBI lineage: Eukaryota > Metazoa > Mollusca > Cephalopoda > Sepiida > Sepiidae > Acanthosepion > Acanthosepion pharaonis. Next base: position 428,142 of record CAHIKZ030000069.1, read on the forward strand.
ATATACGAAAGATGCGGAGAAATTGACGGGGTCGCCGCCAGTGATGATGGGCGGTAGATCAAGGAAGTTTCCCATATGAATCAGTGTTTTCTTCGACTACTGACGCGCTGTCCAAGACATTGATGTAGTCTTGGAAGTAATTCTCCGCTGAAGTGAAGGCTTACGGCGACATCACATTAAAACACCGAATCATCGACGTTAAATAACAATCATCGAAGTTAAGCAACGTCGAGCCTGGTTAGTGGCCGCTTGGGAATACTAGGTACTGTAAACTTGGGTGTGTGGGTGGTGTAATAGATAATGGGTCAGAATTGTTCATTGGAGAACTGAGTTCTAATTGCCATTTGATTAATTATATTCACTTACGCGCAAATACATTTGGGGATGATATGGATACAACACTTCTCTCCTGCTATGGGTTAGTTAGGAAACCTTTATTATCTAATAAAAATTCTTACAATATAAAAATATCTGTGGCTTTAAGTAACCTGCAAAATGTTGATAAACCATGGAAAATGAACCAATCAAATCAAGCCGCTGGAGTGAGCACTTCCGGGAGCACTGCCAACGCCTTCCTCCACAAAGACAGACGAAAAAGATGAAAGCAAGATTGAAGACAAACTACGTGGTGGAGGGATAACTATAGACTATGGAATGCCCGAAATAGTTTTCTCAAAGTAGATTTAATATGTGGTTTCAATGGAGGGGTAAATACGATATATATTCCTGAAGTTACAAGACTTATTCAGGAGCAACATTTATTAATTTCAAAGAAGTACTAACTAAAGCTCTAATCTTCTTAAAATTGGGATCCTCTGACTTCAATGCACTTGTAGTAGCCCTCCAGCCACTTCGTAAAGGCCTCAGAGAAGTTATCTAAATTGAATGTGTCTAGGACCCTTGTCACAGCCTCATTCATCTTCTCAATGTTTTCAAAACGACCTTCTCTGAGGTTCTCCTTCAGCTCGTAGAACAAGCAAAAGTCACAGAGAGCAAAGTCTGGACCCAAGGGAGGGCGAAGGACAGTTTTGATACCCAACTCTGTCGACAGAAAATTTTATTGTGCAGCGAGATTACAAATTGTCCACACGCCCCGATTGCATTCTCAAAACTAGTCAGTTGTGACAAGAAGTGTTCAGTAGGGTGTGTTCGAAGAGCCGTTACAGCCGTCTCGCAAGAACTCTTACAACTTGTTGACAATCCGTTGTTGTTGTATTTTTACTTCTATAAACATTATTTTATTGGGTATTCGTGGTTACGTAGACATTCCTGTTTATTTACAAACAATGACATTAATGTCTGCCGGCGTCGATCACCAAAACTCTTACTAAGGAGAATTGATCTAGGCTGGTGGACATTAATTAGGTAAATAAACAGAGACGTCTACTCAAACACGGGTGACACTTGAATGGCGTTTGCAATAAGGAGAAATGTTATCTGACTGAAAAACGTCAATTAATTTTTAAAAAAAAAATCTTTATATACATATTTGAATTACGAATTTGGTATTGTCTAAAATTTGAAAAAAAAGCACCCAACATTGCTCTGACGCTCGAATATTTTGTATTGTTGCTGTTGTTACCACGGAATCTCGATCGATTCATTTTTCAGCCCTCTAAGAAAAAAAAAAGTAAAAGCTTACTTTTTCCTCGTGACGATGGCTGAAGAAGGAATAGGTCGAAACGTTGCGCTAGCAACAACAGTTATATAAAGAAGAGATCTGAGAGTCCTAATAATGTTGGATGCAAGAATGATGTTTTTGATTTGGTCCAGTGTTAGTCTAAATAATGTGGCTACCATAGATCCAAATATCCGTATTGAAATTTGAAAAAATTCAAACTTTTATCTTCTTTTCGCAACATTTAATTTTAAGACAGCTAAATTATAATAGATTTCAGGATTATTTTTTATCATTTCACCCCAACCAAGGCAATAAAGCCACTAAGGTGCAAGGGATAACTGAGTGTGAGAGAATATGAGAAAAAACACTATTAAGGAGAGAGAACAATAAAAGAAAAGAAATTAAGAAGACAAAAGATAAAAATTGACATTGCATTTAAATTTTTGAGGATCAAATTTAACTGGGAAGCAAGAGTTCTCCAAGCGAGAAGTGTGAGAAGAAACTGTTGGCATATTACTAACGGTAATATGAAGGCATTTGTAAAATGATGAGACCTAGCTGCCAATCTTGTACTGCGCTTAAATTCATAAAGTGTAGCTGCCATAGAGGAAAGTGATATTTATTCTGTTTAATACAGAAATGTGGCACAAGGATTGGGAAAAGGACGGTCTTCTTCTGTCTTAACTATAACTTAGCTAGCCGCAAACACTGACCCAATCGTACGAAACAATATTCCTTACACCAAAACAACACATTCATTCGTACCTTTCTTACTACAGCCACCATAATACCTCTTTGTCTCTATGAAAATACTAACTAGTCCCCATATTTACAATTCATTGTCTGTGGGGGGAGGGGAATAAAACAACAATTCTAAAAACTAGCCCCAATGAGTATTTACAATATGAATACAAAAACTATTTACAAGAAACTAAAGAAAATAAGATTAGTAATACCCCCCACCCCACAAAGAGAAAAGTTCATCAGAACAATTACCATGAAAGTATTTCTAGAGAAGGTGAGAGAAGAAACTGTTAGCATAGAACTTACAGTTACATCTAGCCATTTCAAGCATAAAATGATGAGACCTTGCTGCCAATCTAGTACTGCACTTAAATTCATAAAGTGTTGGTGCCATAGAGGAAAGTTTATCAGAACAATTACCATGAAAGTATTTATAGAAAAGTTAATGGAATTACATTTTTAAACAGGGTTTCAGTGGAAATAAAATTCTGAACGATATTTAAGGTGGTTCCATGTCTTCCTTTGTGAAGACAAAACAGTTTGACGCGTTCGTATCAATTAGAACGATTCTTTTTCATCGTTTCAGAACGTTTGATCTTCTCAAAAAAAAAAAACAGGAATAAAAAAATCTCATTTGCCCGTGATCCAAGCTTTCTGTCCTTGATCCAGAACACGATGAAAAGTGGGCTTTAAAATCGTTCACAATTCTTTTTTTTTTTTTTTTTTTTTTTTTTTTTTTTTGAGAAACGTCTTTTGATTTTGTTTGGATTTTTATTTTTTTTTCATTCCAGTCATGTGCCTTTATTAAATTGAGCAGTCGTCCACTTCCCGAAATGAACGCACTTCCTTTACTATTTTACTCCCTGCCTGCCTACTTCAGGAGGCTTGAAATATGTTGACAGTGATGGGGGGTGGATAAGGAGAGAGAGAGAGAGAGAGATAAAGAGAGAGAGAGATAAAGAGAGAGAGAGATAAAGAGAGAGAGAGATAAAGCGAGAGAGAGAGAGAGAAAGAGAGAACGACATAGAAAAAAGCCATTTGGTCAATACTTGGATAATCATGGAACATTTCTTCGTATTACTTTTTGCTAGCAAATTCTTAATCATTTATTGTATGCTTGCATCTTTCATCTTCTTTTATGTGTTGCGTCCGTTCGCGACATGGGCGGTCATGGTTCTCCACAACTTTCTATCCTTTATAGCTATTAGAAATGTGTTATGATGTTAATTTGGGGTTAATAAAGACAAACGCCAAATAACATGTAACAATAAAATGGGGTTTATTCGGTTGGTAAGTTGGTACAGATATCGCCTGAGTAGTCTATAACTAACTCAGCTCAGAACTTCTTCGACGCTGTCTTTTTACATGCCACTATCTAACGTGCTTGTTTGTAGGCGAGTTCATCTTCAAGAGGGGTGGTAGATTCCTACACAACAAAATGTTATTTTTTTTATCCTTCCCACGCCGTTCTGCCATCTATTTACAACAGCTTCTTCGGTAGGTTATTCACAATCTCCTTCTGCACCCCTTACCTTCAATATTCCTTGTGAGTGTCAAGTTCTCCAAACCTTCTTTCCCCGTAATTTATCATAGAAATTTCAACTGTCTCTTTTGTTTCCTCTTGGCTTACTCGCTGCTTTCATGGTAATATTGGCTTACAGACATATCATATTGAAACACCGGTTCTCATACGTTCACCGAAGTTAAGCAACGCCGAGCCTGGTAAGTATCTAGATGGGTCACCGCTTGGGAATATAAGATGCTGTAAGCTTAGATGTGCAGGTGGTGTAATGTATAACGGACATATTGTGTTGATACAGCGGCTCGCGTATGATCACTAAAGTTAAGCAACGTCGAGCCTAGTAAGTACCTAGATGGGTGGCCGCTTGGGAATACCAGGTGCTGTAAACTTGGATGTGCGGATGGTGTAATGGATAATGGCTCGAAATTAGAGATCGGAAAACCGAATACAAATTCCAGTCGGGTTCGTTAGATTCACTTACGCGGAAATACTCTTGAGATAAAGTATTAATCCACCGCTTCCCTCCCCCCGCTATAGGTTAATTAGTAAGATGTGTATCAGTCAATCATTATTAGCTACAAAAATATCCTACAATCTAAACATATTTTCTGGTTTTAAATAACTTGCAAAAGGTTGACAAGCCGTAAAAAAATCTGTCAATCAACTAATCCATAGTAATATCAGCATCCTTCTATGAAACCGCATATCTGTTGTCTCAAGTCTGCTCTTCATCAGTGCGGAAATTTTTCATCATTCACTACCATATATGAGAATTTATATTACCAAGCCGTTCAGCACTGCTTGTTTTAATGAAATTTTCCTTTTCTTAATACTTTGTTGAGCTTTTGAAAAACGTTTTTCGCTATTTCAACGAGCCTCTGAGTGCTTACACGCCAAATAGATAAGATTCTAAGTAATATGTCGGTTTAATTATTCAGTCATTTTATCCCCCTTTCATCTTTTATTTCCATCAATTTTGCTACAATCGCCATCCTTTCTGCAAGACAAAAAAAAAAAAAAAAAAGAAGAAAGCTTAACTTTCTTATTATATCACTCTTTTATTTTATTTTTATGTCTTTCTCAATTTTTGTTTTTATTTCGCTTATTCAGTTCCAGTTTTATGCCTCAGTTACACTTCTCTTCTTGATATGCCTAATTCAAACTCCCAGCATTAAAGTCAACAGTAAAAAAAGAAATAAATAGAATTAAAAAAAAAAAAAAGAAAAGAAGCCAACTGAACATTCATTTTACCTCTTTAAATTAAGAAACTTGTTGGATGTTAACTTCTCCCGATTAGATTTCGTCAAGGCATTAGATTTTTAATTGAAATCCTTTCAGGCGTAAACAACGCTTTTTCTCACTCGAAATTCCCTGATTAGTAAAACCAAATCCATACTAAAGCAAAAACGGTAAACAGTTTCTTTTCTCTTTTCTCCTTATCTTTCCAGCATCTATCACTCTCCTTCTCCTTTTCTTAGGACATGTATAATAATGTCCCGCCACAGCTTCCTGGTGGATTTCTTAATTCCATATCCCTAAATAATAGATAATTATAGATGTCGACAACGCTGAGGTTTCGGAGGAAATGGAAACACTAAGGAAACTTATACTTAACACCAGGAAGATGCAGTTGAAATTTCTGTGCTATTTAATGAGGAAGGAGGGTCTGGAAAATCTGATACTCATAGGGCAGATTGAGGGAAAGCGGTCCGTAGGAAAACAGCGCGAAACATACTTGATGAGCTTGAGTAAATGGATGGTAGAAAAGGGTTTGAGAGAAATAACAAAAAGACTTATTAAAAACTACAACGATAGGAAGATGTGGAGGACCAAGAACCCTTACGTCCTAGAAACTTAAAAGAAGTTTTTCTCTCTTTAACATCTGTTAGTTGCCATGGCTGTTCCTGAAACTGTCCTATCAGCAAAGCATAGAATCCTCTTTACCCCTAAAAGGGACCATATTCTTGGTGGTTGATAACTGACACTAGTTTACGCAGTGTTTACTCATTCGCCCACGAGAATGAGATGTGACACAAGGTCGGATTAATGTGGGGACCCGAGCGCGTACACACGGGCAGGAACAAAAATTCCCCACAGCCCCCGGTACCGTCGGTTGCGCTGGCCTCGGTGCGAGCACCGATTCCTTCCTCTTGTGCAATGGGAGGGCGCGGCTTCGGGCAGCTATTCCCCAGGGCTGGGCACCTCTTCAATATAATTTTCCTCAGTTCCCCCTCTGTCCTCAGACAGAGAAGCCCCTGAGCGCATTCTGTCCAAGGACAGAGACGCAACTGAGAGATGATAAATAATGCGAAATCCCTCGAAGAAGGGATTTACGCGCAACACTAGTTTACGTATAGACTCAGGCACAAGCCGAATCAATGGTTGTATACACATTAAGACATAAACCCGACCACATATATTCGAATTTAGATAACCCAACAAAAGATGATATATCGTCAAATTAAACACCCTTACCTAATTGTTTACAGGAAAGGTAGAGAAATGGTTTCCTGTTGCCTTCTGCACAGTTTTAAATTCAAATCTGTAGCAATATAGCACCGCCAGTGACTAACTATGTCTTCCTTTGCTTACTGGTGACTCGGTCGGTCCGACAGGGGTGCCCGCTGTCGCCCTTACTTTACGCTTTGGCGTTGGAGCCCTTCCTTCGCCGGCTGAGGGACGGGTCGTGCAGTCCGGCCCTACGCGGAATCGCCGTTTTCCCTGGTAGTGCTCAAGCCAGGGTTTCTGCGTACGCCGATAACGTGTCCATATTTGTGTCGTGCCGCAGTGACATTAAGGTGGTGCAGAAGGCGCTTGAACGATACGAGAAGGTGACGGGGGTGGGATTAACCGCAACAGGTCTTCCGGCTTGCGGTTAGGTGCCTGGAAGGGGATCGCGCTTCCAGGGCCCTTCGGCTGGACTGATGAACCTGTCCGCATCCTTGGGGTGTGGTTCGTGTCCGGACTCCGACTGAAGAAGAATTGGTCAGAAGTACAGGCAAAGGTCTTAGCGTCGGTTCGGACTTGGCTTCGAAGGGGTTTGTCTTTAAAGGGTAGGGCTGAGGCGTGTGCCACTTACGTCTTGGCCTTCATCCTTTACCGCCTGGCTGTACTTCCTCTTTGCAGGTCCCGTATGGAGGTGATGAGCGTTTGTTGACCGACCTCTTGTGGGGTGGCCGCAAACATTGGGTCCGCAAAGAAGCCTGTTACCAGCATCTGTGTCATGGGGGGCTGGGATTGCCACACCTGGCGAGCCATCGCCATGCCTCGAGGATGGCTTTCCTACACCGCGTTTTGATGGAGGACTCGATTTTGGCGCAGAGTGTTAGGGATGCCTTCCCTAGCCTTACCATTTCTTGGGGTAAGCGCCGTCGCGGTCGTGGAAGGTTGTCGAGTTTCCTCAGCGAGTGTCGGTCGGCCTTGAAGGTCAATACTCCGCCCAGTGACCTTTCTCGGCGTCGGAGACTATTGTATCATGAATTAGCGGAGGGGGTCGCGAATGATCTTCTGTGTGGCCGGCTCGGCTTGTCGGCATCAGAGTTGCACTCCTTTTTGTTTTGGGCGCCAGCGGCGGGTTATCTCAGCAACCCTGAGTTTTCGCTTAGCTGACGATTGATTCGGAACGTGCTACCTCTCAATGACGTACTCTTCAGATGGGGTGAGGCAGATTTACCAGACTGCCATCGGTGTGACCTTGACTTACAGGAAACGGCTTCACACGCCTTCTACCATTGTTCCCAGATGCGCCCTTTCTGGAAGTATGTCGGTGAGTTGACGGCTTGTATCGTTCCCGATAGGCTCGTGTCCATCGATCTAGCGTACGTGTGTGTGACAATGTGTCGCCCCCGTTCTTCGGGGTAAAACGGATGGTGTCTTTCACGTTGCTAGCCGTGGCAATAATGGTGACGTGGACGACGCGAAAGGAGGGAATCTTGCAGCATGAATATTATTTGCATCAGGATCTGGTTGTTTTCTTTAAGCATCAGCTTAGGGTAAAAATCAGATCGGATCGAAAGCGTTTGATCTCGACAGATTTCAGCGAAAGGTGGGTGACTGAGGCGAGCCTGGTTCATGAGGACGGGGCTAGCCGTGATTTTCTGTTTTAAGTCCTTTTAACACAACGGGGTGGTTTCCTGTTAACCCTTCCCTGGTTAAGTTAGACACTATTTTGTTTCCCTAATTAATATGAATAAGTGTTCCCGGCCCTCACTTTTGTTATGGCCCATGTCGAGATTCCCTTATTCCCCAGCTTGTTTTTGTCCCCTGCTTTCATCTCGGCTGAGTCAGCCTTTGATTTTTCCCTTCCGTCATTTTTTACCAACCCCATTCCATTTGTGAGTGTGCTGCTTGATTCTGGCTAGTGGCAGAGTACAGCGGTATCTTATTTTGTGGGGTGGACGGGTCTTACTATCATTTGTTTTGATTTTATATTTGTTAAATTTTAGTTTGTTTTCAGGGTTATTTGTCCCTCCCCATAATTACAAGAATCGGTAAATTTTTTATATATGATGGACTAGGACACTTAATGAAAACCAGTCCCCATTTTTCCCCACCACCCCGGCTTTGTGCCACAATTCTGTATGATTCAGAATAAATATTGACCAGCGGCCCGAGTGAAGACACTCTAGTCCCCACGTTCAAAATCAACCTTGTATCACAACCTGACTAAGTGGAGAAGGGGGTCAAGTAAATACAAACTGCAGCTGGACTTACTCCACTCACGTAAGTAATACACATTGTAACGGTAGTGACAAGACTATATTGTCGAAATTAAAAAAAAAACAAAAAAAACGACATGGAGTTAGAGTTCCTTTTCCAACGTCAGACACATGTTTTGGAAGGGTTCTTGAGACAAAACATTCCGTTCCAAAATTTAATTCCGGTATTTAATTAGGTCCCAGAGAATAACTTCACGTTTTGAAGATTTCTGTGAAAAAAAAAATGCGAGGTGGACTGATATTTTTTTGTTTTAAACAAGACGCACTACTGAGAAGGCGAGGAACAAAAGATACTGTCATTTTTATATAACCCAAAACAAGATGTCTAGTTTTCCTATACTCGGCATCAAGTTTTCAGCTCTGAAAATAAAATTCACATATGCTGAAATAGTGAACAGAATATGAAGAGTAAACTAAAATTTAACAGAAAACCGGAGTTCAAATGTTTAATCTTTGTGTTGAATCTAAAGTCCCACAAAAATAACGAAATAAGGACAATGTTAGTAAACCTTGAACAGGACCCAAGGATAAATTTACATACAATGGATGAGTGTCAAAAGTTAATAAATTGAAAACTTGACACTTGTCAGATAGAAGAAATTAAAATAGAGGTCGACTTCGCAAAAAATAATGCTGCACCGAACGCCTGTTACGGTTGTGTGTGGGGGATGCATTATTTCGTTTAAAACGATCTTTCTGTTGTGGGCAGCTTGGACACCGATTTCTACAGGTGAAAAAAAATAAAAAATAAACGTGCTAAGAAATAGATTTTTGTAAGAGTCTCCCAAGAGGGAGGGGGGTGAAATTAAATATAAAATTTGTTCGCGTCTGCATTAACAAATCCGTGACTCTACAATTACATACTGATTCTATTACTATAATTTCAGAAACTTAAAATGGGTGCACTGAAACTTAAGTTACCTCGAAGCTCGTAATGCTTATAAATATCTATTAGGTTGGTGCAAAAATAAAGATGTAAGAATGTCGTTTTTTGACGTTAAAAAATACGTCAAAAAACGACATTATTACGTCATTATTTTTGCACCAACCTAATATCTATATATCTATATATATATATATATATATATAGAGAGAGAGAGAGAGAAACTAAAAATAGGCGAATTGAATTGCAGTCTTTAATTGTTTAAAGAAAAACAATTATATAAGCGTACAAATATTTCTTTCCAGAAGAACTGGGTCTCTGCCGTAAAGTCATCTTTACGGGCAAAAGAAAATGTGAGATCGACTCTTATGCCAAAAATCAAAAGTACCTTTGTTCAAATCACATAAGACCCATCCTTCTGCTACCACTTCGACCTTGAGAAAGAAACTGGACAGACCTATAAAATAGGTGAGTTATTTCACCCGTCAACTCTTCAATTTGGGCAGCACCCATTGTTTTTGTCAAAAAAAAAAAAAAAAAAAAGAGTAAATAATGAGTGCCGATCATTCCACGGGGTTGGGGTTGAGTAATGCTCTACATGACCATGTATTTACAAAATTAAACAGCAGCTATATTCTCCAAAATATTTGTCGGATGCGTGGTTTTATAGGATACAAATCCTATATCACTCCAACAAATAACTGAAAAACACAAAGTAGATTTGTACACCCGCAAAATCGGATCAAAACGACTAAAAACAGATTTCGCAATAAGGTGTGAAATTAATTTTCTGACCAATGAAAGGAGGCGATTTGCTAAACTAAAAAAAAAATAACGATCCAGTGTGAAAAAAAAAGTCAGCTATAAATAGTAATAACTCAAGTCAGAAAGGCGCAGAGATCATAGAGGACAGAAGACTGACAGTCAGGTCCGTCACTGACTCAACCAGACACTAAGAGCAGAAAGTGGGATAGGAAAGGAAAACAACAACAACAACAAATTTACAACTGACTCCAAAACAATTCAACCCGATAAGTACATTTTCCTCTTATCTTTTATTTCTCATTCGCACTCTCTTTTTCAACTTAAACTGATCGCCCCCTTTTCCTTTCCACCTACTCGGCGGATACACAAAAACAAAAGAAACAGACATTACTCAATTACTCTGTTGAAAGACAGCGAACACAGACATTTTTTGTTCAAATCACATTTGCTTAAACGAACTAAAGCATTAATCTTTTTTACTCTATTCAACAAGATATAAAAATATACAAATTTGTTTATTCTGCATGAATGACATTAAATATACAATGTTCTATTTTCTACAAACGTTCCTTATCGTGTTGTCTTTTCTTGAAAGTTGCGTTATATTTTGTGGGCAGGGTATCCCGTATTAAATTCTCCTTTTAATCCGGGTACGCTGTACCCAACACCTTCAAGATGAAATGGGAGAAGCAAGGGATTTCTTACCCTTTAATACGCATAAAGGGTTATTTCAGTTTAAGACTAACGTTTGGCGTGAAAGTCACTCAGACAGTTTTCCGGATATAACTTTTCACTTAAATGATATAATTCGAAGCAGAACTGTACACGAACACAGAAGCCACGTATCTTTTGTTCGAACGAATAAAAGTTTGGCTCCTGCCTGAAGACAAATACGAATTATTTGTCCAAAGTTAAATCTTTAGGCCAAATAATTGATTAAAATGGTCGTAGACCGAACCTTGAAAAAAAAATTGAGGGCCATAAAGGATATGCCGGCTTCTTCAAATATTTCTTCCTTACAATCATTTTTAGGAATGGTGAATCATTACAGTCGAAATATACCTAAAATGTTTGAACAGGTATTTGAAAAAGAAGAAAAAAAAACTGAGCTGGTGCATTTTGACCATTCATTGGAACTAGTAGCTACTGATTCTAGTGAATACGTTATCGTAGTAGTGTTATTAAACAAAGGACTAGAGAAAAACAAAAAAAAAAAAAAAAAAAAAAAAAAAAACACTTATTACTCCGGTGTCAATTTTGTTACCGGTGGAAAGAAATTATAGCAAAGTTGAAAAGCATTGTCAATTTTTGCAATAAAAAAAAATCCAAAATGTTAGGCTGTAGAAATTTTTTACTACAGCTCATCAATCACTTCTGGAAATATACGCCTCTAAAAAAAGTCGTTCTCGTACATTCGGCAAATTGTCTACAATGATGGTCTGAGATGTTAGTATATAATTTGCCATCTAAAGAAATGAGACCTGCTGATAGTCTGTCGAGATTCCTACTCCGTGTAGGGGGGAGGGTTACTTGAAGATAACGTCATTGCCTCAAGGAAGAAATAAAACTTATTCTATGAAATAAAATGAGACAGTTATCAATTACTAAATAGGATATTAAGAGTAGGTACCTCAATAATTTGCTGAAAAAAAAGCATGCCACGATGATAAAAGGCCCGAAACACAAAAAAGTTTTAACGTCAAAATGTTTGTTATTAAGAAGAGCGTACAAAGTATTTTTAAAATTAATTTTTAAAAAATTTTCCTCTTTTCTATCACGTTCCAAATTTGGTGTGTGTATAAAAGTGTAAAACTTATGGTAATGGATATTTTCGTGTAGCCAGTTTCGGTAAAATGACATTAATTTGGAAATGCTTGAAAAAAAATCAAATAATTGTCCTATTTTAATGAAACTTTCAGGATTTATTCAAACATGAATGGCGTCATGGGTATGACGATAAACTACGTCCAACAGCAAGGCCTCTGATCAGGAGATGGTTTTGAGGAGCGTGGAACCACTTCTTAATTGCTGGTGCTTCCACCTCGGTTCCACCATAACCGGGGTAGTAGCTGTTAAGTCCCAGCTTTGGACAAATTATTACCCCCCGGAACTGGGGGGTCAAGTGTAAAAATAGGTTTTAATACCAGAAATACTTCGGATTTTTTTTTTTTTTTTTTTGAAGGAAAAATATTACTCGCAATAAAAATTGTCGGCATTAAATAATCCATTGAGGTTGATATGCGGTAAAACAAACCAAAAATTAATGAATGTATTTTTAAAATATTTATTTTTAGAAATTCTGGGTAAAAATAGCAATTTAAAAAAAAAAATTTGAAAACTACGATACTTTTCTGAAACGTTATTTAAGGAAAATTATCAAATTTAGAGTTAAATTAATAATTTAATATTTGAAATAAATAAAAAAAATTGCGTACACCGCTAATGCGCGCGGAAAAAGAAATTTGAACGTGGTAGAATGTATTAAAAGATTTAATTAAATACTAAACATTTTCTTTCCTCTTATTTTTGTCGATAAAACTTTCTTTCGGTTCAGGCATTTTTTCATCCTGCTATTTTTTTTCCAGCGAATTAATGGCGGTAGTACGTATTTACCATTTATGTATTGAAGAAAAATGTATGCTCCACGTGACTAAAATGAATTCTAATTGTAAAATGTTTTAGTAAATCTTCTTCATTAATTAATAGTTAGTATTAAGATTTAAAAATTTAACAAAATTGTCCTAATTTTAAAACTAAATAAGTGGTAAGGTAACAGATTTAAAATATTTTTACCATAAGTAATTTCATTCATTTGTCGATAAGTCCTGAAAGTTTCAGTAAAATCCCAAAAATTATATGAATTTGATATTTATTTTTATTTATCAAATCGTTGTGTTCATTTTCTTGCTGACTTTTCATTTAACGTTAATTTTTTTTGGGCGGGGGCAGAACGCAAAAATATTGTGAAGCTATACAACAGTGGACAACCAATTCTGTGTGGACATATTTTTGAGAAAATTCTCAGTGGTTCATTGCAAAAGATATCAGAATGGGCTACTCTTGAGAATGTGAGAAATAGTTTCCTTCAAATTCCAAAATCTATAGTTGGTGTACTATCACTAATCTATCAAAAACGCAATTCGGGGTACAATTTCATAGCATTTGGAAACGAATGCAAATGGGTGGCCCATGCTGTTGCTGCTACGACATCTATTGCCTCTTCAACTGCTATCTAAATTTCAACCCACTGTTCATATACCACTCCTTTTAACTACATTAAGAAAAATGAAAAATCTTTACAAAATAGTTGTCACAAGATTACCAAAGTTCATGAACTAAAGAAAAAAAGAAAGAAAGAAAGAAAGAACTAAGAAAATAAAGAAAAGCAAAATAAATCCAATCAGTTCACTGACAGGAAACCCCACTATGACTGCTAAATGCAGTTTCCGCATCTCATGTTTATGAACTCTTGGAGTCTCTTTCAAAAACTTTTTCGCTGCTACTCCTGTGGAAATTTCTGCAACAACTGTTTATACAGAATGGCGAGAGAGATTGGTTCCTTCTCGGACGTAAAGACTTTTGTTTCTGTGTTAAGTGAGGAAAACTGCACTTTAGTCTTTACTTTAATAACGAAGGAAAGAATCCATATGAAGTGCGTTGTTTTAACAACTCCATCATTTTCCCATCTTGTGACATTGGACAGTCTTCCAGAAGGGACTGTACTCGACTACAAGCAGCATATTTGTGACTGCATCAACAAATTGCCTGAAGTAGGCTCAATGGTTACTGGCCTAAGTGTTGCTGGCCGTTTAAAACAGATACTTGCAAAAGTAAAATGCTGCTTAACGGACTGGGCTCTCATCAAACATTTGACTATTTTCCTGTGGGAAAAGGAGTGGGAGATGAACCTTATTGAACTTAGCTGCAATGTACACCCAATGGAAGCAATTTCTTAAAAAAATAGGGTGTCTTGACAGATTGTGAGAAACAGCAAACTCAGATTGCAGATGTTAGCGAGTGTCTAGCATGGAGAATTATTGTGAAATTAAGAACTGGTCAAAGTAATGAGGACCTTTATTGAAAATAAAAGACACCGTTGTCCTCATTCTCCGAGGGAATCGGCTGCATATAACTTTTATGTTAGGTGTAAATTACTTTGCAATCATAGATTTAAAAAAATTGTTTTCAGACTTGACGCCAAAAATGAGACAATTACCAGGTTGAAGAAATACATTTTGTATAATTCTTGTCTGTGAGGAGGGGGCAAAATAAAACAATTTAAAAATCTAAACCCCCAGTGTCTATTTACAATACGAAATAATCTATTTACATACAAGGAAGAGGAGCTCGTTAGAATAACCGCCATGAATATATTTATAGAAATGGCAGAGATGCAACCTCACGGTGGTATGAAAGTGACTGATATCGAGATGCCAGGTCAGGGCTGATTATATTACAGACCCTTTGGATTTTGTTGAAACTCTACAGATATATAGTCGAAGCACGAGACCAGAGACCGCAGCAATATTCAATGCACGAACGAATGGTTGACGCCCTTCTTTAAGACTGGGCGCCCTACTAAGGCTAAACACAATTTACGGAGAACTGAGACCAATCTCTCTTCAGCAAAAACGATTACAGTTTGCTGGCCATTGCCACCGCGCGGACAGGGAAATCGTCTCATCCTTACTCTTATGGCATCCTTCTGGAAGTGTCTTCTCACGAAAATTTACTTTCCCAGATACCATAGCTCAGGACACAGTGTCGGATATTGGGGTTCTGGGGACAGCAATGCAGGACCGAACAGTGTGGATTGTCAAATGGAGTTCCGACTAACAACAAGGAGACTCGAAGGATGATGTTAATGATGATAAAGCTAGAGAGACCAGTATTGCAGCAATATTCAATACACGAATGGAATGATAAATGCCCTTCTTTTGGACTGGTCATCCTACTAAGGCTAAAGAGACCAGTCTTCCCGACCATTTCACTCATAGCTACGAGAGTCATACCTTTCTCAAGGACATTAATATAAAGCGAACTCAAGAGCATCGGATGGAATTTGAACTCTTTTCGCCGATTCCATTTCTCCCGCAGATAATCGTTCCGCTATTCATGCGACTTTCCTGCCGTGTCCCTTCAGGACGTAGGTGATCATGGCTCTTAGCTAATGGTGTCGTATTGCTATATCCCTGTTCTGCCGACCATTTACATTAGGTAGATTACGCGTTGTTTTCCGCTGTCCGTTTGGACTTCAGGCTTGCGGCCAAATCCTGTTGAAGCTCACAAGTTAAGCAATGCAGTCTGGTTTGTACGTAGAATACAAGGTCTGGTTTGTAGAATACGTCTGGTTTGTAGCTTAAGAATACGAGGTGCTGTAAGTTTGTGCGGGTGGTGTTATGGATGACTTGGAATTGTTACTCTGAGAGCGATAGTTATTTCTACTATGTACAGAAAATGTGGCACAAGGTCAAAATAGGAAATGGAGGGGAGAAGGACGGAGAGCAGAGTTCCAATAAATGTTGGGTTTGTCATATTCACTTACGCTTAAATATCCTTGGGAGAAATCTATAAATAATCTTTCCCGACCAACTAGGGGTTAATTAGTAAGAATTGTATCGCTAAACAAAAAATTCTTACTTAATAAAAATATTTCCTGGCTTTAAATAACCTGCAATAGTATTTATAAGCCATAGAAAAAGAATCAATAAATTTTGCCTTCACTATGTTCCCGCCTCTTAAAGCTTTGAAATGACCTTTCCTAATTCCAGGAAATATTAGATTTGACCTTCCAAAATTCATTATGATTTTTTTTTTTACATTATTTACACGCGGACCATTGTTCTCATCTTTGTTATTACGTTTCTGTCATTTTGTCCACCGGTCTTCATCTATATCCATTAAATACCTTTAATCTATTTTTTTACTTTTTCTCTCACCTGATTGTTTCCCCCCACCCCAGAGTTCATCTTACAATAAAGAAACTCAAAATGACAAGATACATTTTTATTCCTTTTTCCTTTATTTCCGTTACACCATTCCATGTTTTAATTAGAAATTCGATCTTCATGTTGCAAAAAGGATTTTAAATTACTTTTTATTTCTTTAACTCCTCTCCAACATCTTGATTAGGTCATTAGTTTCTCGAAGGGGAAATAATGACATTATTAAGATCTTGTCCTGACATTCTACACTACTTGGAACAAAAGTTTAAAAAGGAAACCCCACCATCTCTCTTATATCCGGGTTTCTTATATCCGGGTTTCTTATATCCGGGTTACACTGTATTTACAAACATATGTACATAAATTCAAAAGAGTTAAAAAAAGTTTTAAGCCATTACACCACCCGCACAAACTTACAGACGTATTCTACAAACCAGACGTATTCTACAAAACAAATTGCTTAACTGCATTGCTTAACTTTTGAGTTTCAGTTGTCGGGACCGGATAAGAAGTCTCTTATATCCGGGTTTGGTCTATTTTATTTAGGTAAGTATGGGCTCTAATTTGGGACCAGAGAAAATATATCTTATATCCGGGTTTCTCTTATATCCGGGTCTCTTATATCCGGGTTACACTGTACTAGTTTTTTTTCGTATTTTCCGTTGAAGTAGGGAAGTCCATGCTGGGTGAGACTGTGCTGCGTCAATTCTATTACGAACATTTTAGGTACTTGCTATTATCATTTGTTCAGCTACCCGTCTTTGGTTGAATCTTTGTTGGTTGGTCAATTTTATTTCAGTAAATAATTTTATTTAATTTTCACGCTTTCATCTTACGCATGTCTCACGAACTCAATTCGATCGAATTCTTTTTGTTAATTTTAGTTCAAGGCCACAAAATAAATTAAAAAAAAATCACGTATTTTCAAACGCGGACTTAGTACACATCACGTGGTTTGTTTTTTAACTAATCAGAAGCGAGATAAAAATATTTTGGGACTGCCGATTTTTATGACATTGAGGTCACACATTCGACTTGCTACAGAATTCTCATCTATGTCGACAGAGATGACAGCAGAACTGATTTTACAAACTTATTTCAAAGGTATTTAAATTTATGATTCTCACATACATGTCGATTATAAACGAACAAGTTTCATCCAATATTCAACACACATTCAGAAATAATAGAAATATGTGTTTTAAACATTAATAAATGAGTTCGATGTGGACCAAGATGCGAGTTAAAAATTGGTGCAGAAGTTTAAATATCTGGTAAGTGTTTTAACAGAGGTTGGAAAATGTGACACCGAGATCCGAAGCACGCATTTGGCTAGCAAAAGAGGCATTCCAAAAGAGAAGGAAGGTGCTAGAAAATGGAAATATCAACACTGTGTCATCTGCCTATCTTATGTCGTAAAGATTTTGGCCGACAATAATGGTAGGACTTCTAATTATCTCAAAATCATCTGACTGTATAGGTTGAATATACCCGGTTAGAAGACACACCCTTTTCTTACACCCCATTCTATTTTTGTATATTTATTGAATTCATTTTCTATCTGCTGTTTTCTACTACAGTGTAACCCGGATATAAGAGAAACCCGGATATAAGAGAGATTTTCTCTGGTCCCAAATTAGAGCCTGTGTTAATGTATATAAAATAGACCAAACCCGGATATAAGAGAAACCCGGATATAAGAGAGATTTTCTCTGGTCCCAAATTAGAGCCTGTGTTAATGTATATAAAATAGACCAAACCCGGATATAAGAGAAACCCAGATATAAGAGTAACCCGGATATAAGAGAGATTTTCTCTGGTCCCAAATTAGAGCGTGTGTTAATGTAAACAAAATAGACCAAACCCGGATATAAGAGAAACCCGGATATAAGAGACTTCTTCTCCGGTAGCGACAACTCTCTCATATCCGGGTTACACTGTAGTACAGCTGCTGGATTAATATGGCTGAACACATTTTAATGCAATTATCTTGCCACATCGTTCCTATTTTATTTATTTGTTACCGATATTAAAAAACAATTAGCAATATAAGATGATACGTGATGGCTAACACGAAAAGAAAACTACAGGAATCTCTCGACATTGTAGCAAAAGAAAGACAGAAAGTATGGCCACCTTCATACGAGTTACAAATTGAAGTTCAAATATCTGGGAAGATAGAGGATGGAAAATGCGACACCGAGATTCGAAGCACGCATTTGACTAGCGAAAAGCTCAGAAAAGTGTCAGATAATCTGAGAAACGGAAATAATTCGTTAGAAACAAAGAAAGGAGTATTGCATTTTTATATGTTATATATGCTCTGATATGACTGATTGCTGGACAATTCATCACAGATGAGGAAGAAAACAGTAGAAAATGTGGTTCTCTAGAAAAATACTGAGAATTCCATGGACGGAACGAGTATGCAACAAGGAAGTCTTAAAGAAAAAGGACAACAGAAAGAACACTTCTACACAGAATCAAGAAAAGATACCGAAATTCCTTGGAACTTACCCCCCCCCCCACAGGGCAGCTGAGGCCAAGAGATAATGGAATGCAGTGAGCAAACTAACCTTAGCTTCTGTGAGTGAATGGTAAAACAAGTGGCGGAAACCTTAGAAAATTGAGAAAAAAACTACTAGGGGTCACGCAAGATAGGAAGTTGTGAAGGGCCATGATCGCTTATGCCCTAAAGGGACACGGCAGACAGAAGAACAATTTTCTGCTTACGGCCATATCTAGTTCAAACGCCAATCACCGACGCTAGTGTAGCGAAAACGAAATGCAGACGGAGCAGCTCCTGATAACGGTGTCCCCAACCTCTCAGTCTAAGTTTAGTGTGCTGACCTTGCAGAAAGACAGCACATGGCTGCTCTGCCAGGTCAGATCCAGTGCGAACCTTGCAACGTCTGCTTATAAAGAAAGTATCTACCAGCTTTCCCATGAAATATTCGGGACGGCGAGCTGTGCGAAGTTAGCAAAGCAAATGATTTCTTTGCTAGACAACCGCTAAAGTTGTAGGCCCCTAAAAAGCAGGCACATTTTCTCGGAAGAGCCGGAGCCGCGATGACCGTACGAGATTGTCGTGTTTTACCAAGGATTTTTGTTCGTGTTACCCAGCGTCGTTTCAAATTTGTTCGCACATGTGGCATTCTTACGTGGAAGGCTTATCCGTACCCTGCTAGTCGTGGTGCAATATTTGATTCCAGTGCTCCTGAGATTTCCGTCGCTCTTGACCAATAATAAAAAAAAAAAATCCATACACATCGAACCTGGTCAGGTGGCCGCTGAGGAATATCAAGTGCTGTAAACAAGGCGACAGTCCTAACACACTGGGGATGGTTACCTATATTAACAGAAGATTTCGATATGTGGATGTGCATCTGGATTGACAGGTCGTAAGGCCTAGCTGGACTTTAATGAATGAGCTTTTCCCTCTATTTTATACCAATTTTATTGCTATTATTTCTTGCCTGTAAACCTGATTTTTCTTCTAGCAGATTTGTATAAGGCTTCCTTCTAGATTTTGCCAGCTACTCACTTTTTTAAAAATCTTGGCGGAAGATTATCTATCATATATCACGTTTGTCCCTCTTCCCGTTTCCGGTGTCTCAGTTGTGTTCGTTCCGTACACTTGGTATTCCCATGTGGAAGTCTTGTCCGTACCCTGTACGTTCGTCCTGTACGTGTGGTGTTCCTACGTGGAAGTCGTGTCCTTGCTCTGCTCGTCGTGGTCTAGTGTTTGATTCCAGTGCTCCTGAGATTTCCGTCGCTCTTCGTTGGAAGACATCTGACCAATAAGAACAAAATCCATACACATCGAACCTGGTCAGGTGGCCGCTGAGGAATATCAAGTGCTGTAAACTAGGCGACAGTCCTAACACACTGGGGATGGCTACCTATATTAACAGAAGACTTCGATATGTGGATGTGCATCTGGACTGACAGGTCGTAAGGCCTACCTGGAGTCGTGTAAATAAGCTTTTCCCTTTATTTTATACCAATTTTATTGCTATTATTTCTTGCCTGCAAACTTGACATTTTTCTATCAGATTCGTATAATGCGAAGTCATTCTAGATTTTGCCAGCTACTCACGGTGCAATAATGGATAGCGACTCGGATTGAGTCGAATCCATTACATTCACTTACGTGCTAATATCCTTGGGAAAGGACCCCTCCTCCCAAAGCTATGGATAAATAGTAGTGCAGACCGGCTTCTATAGCCTTGGATGGCAAATGGTTTACCGCAGAAAGAAATGGCAACCTACTGCGGGAAATAATCTGCCTCGTCAGTCATGTATCGAAAGATACATGATCGCCTATGCTGGTATCACGCATGGCACCTAATTGACTGACTCACTTTTTAAATCTTGACGACAGATTTCCTATCATATATCAAGGACACGCGTTCTCCACTCCCATAACCGGGTATTAAACTCACACTCCTTGGATGGTAAAACAAGTGGCGGAAACCTTAGAAAATTGAGAAAAAACTACTAGGGGTCACGCAAGATAGGAAGTTGTGGAGGGCCATGATCGCTTATGCCCTAATGGGACACGGCAGACAGAAGAACAATTTTCTGCTTACGGCCATATCTAGTTCAAACGCCAATCACCGACGCTAATGTAGCGAAAACGAAATGCAGACGGAGCAGCCAATCGCTCCTGATAACGGTGTCCCCAACCTCTCAGTCTAAGTTTAGTGTGCTGACCTTGCAGAAAGACAGCACATAGCTGCTCTACCAGGTCAGAGCCAGTTACTGGATCTAACTAACACCTTTATCCACTGTGCCACGTGTCCTTGAGGCAGTGGTGAACTCGCAGAGGGGAATTAACAGGAGATAACTGACAACTGTCATCCATTAAAATATGGCACGTGGAACTAGAGCAGTCTACCCCAGTGAGCGAAATAAATGGTTCAGTTCGACATTCCAACCACCTGAAGAAGGTCGGAGGGTAAAACGGCCAAAACCTTGTAATAAATATGGCGACAAAGATGAGGACAATAGTCTGAATAATGTAAATAGTGTACAAATTGGAGATATCAAAATCAAGCAAGTACAATTTAAATATCTAGGAAGAGTTTTAACGGACGACGGAAAACATGACACCGGAAACCGGAAGCGAAGCAGGATAACAAAAGATTCTAAAAGCTAAGCAAAAGAAAAAAAAAAAAAGAAGTGTTATCAGTCCTCGGCGAGGACGCGTCAGAACAAAGTGCTATGGTGAACTAAATTCCTTATTTTCAACCATAAATGGCTATGACCGACCCTGCCACGCCAATTAAAGCGAACCACCCTTATTCCGTTCGTATTCCTTTGGTGACAAGCTCCATTCAAGTAGCTTCATCCCTTGAACCGCTCTTTTGTGGAACTGACTTCCAAGAGGATGTTTTCCCGATCACTACAATCTAAACCTGTTCAAGTCTAGGGTTAACCGTTATCTTCCCTACATATTTACTTAAACTGTTATTCTGTAACCCTCTACGTCGAGTGGTTCCCGGACCTTGTACAGGGTGAACATCATTGTAAACAAAAATAATTTACACCCTTCCCATCCATATGTAATAACAAGGGATTAAATGAATTAAAGCAGTGACTACCATTTTTATAAGTCTCCTAGATAACTTCATCTACAAATGCACCTTTTTCTTGTCTTTTCAAAGAATCTTTTTTCAACCCTAATTATTTCATCATTCTTTGGAAACACGTCGACTCCGCCAGTATATCAGAAATATTCATTTTTATTCGGCTTTCGACAATCGTCAATACAAAGAAAGATTATTTTTTTCTACGTTTTTCACTCTCTGTAGAATTTTTTTTTTATGTTGTCTTTTCGGAGTCTGTCTATTCTATCCTCACGAAAGGAGTCAACAAATGTCAAATTAAAGAATAAAACATACGAGGTGTAATCACATGATAATTTGTGATTTGAATCTAGCGTTTGGGTTTCTACTGAAGCCATGTTGATTATTGCGATTAGAACCAATTATTGCTTTTCGAAAGGAAAAAAACAGGATTATCTTTTAACATATTTTCTTTTGCTATTTTCGATGTTTTAATTCTTATCTGCTTAAAAAATAAAAAAAATAAAAAAAAGCTTCTTGAAGGGAACTCACAACGAAAGTACAGAAATATGTAACCCCAGAGAATTGAAGCGTACAATTAAGAAATACTGAATATTGCTTTATTGTGACTGGATTGACTTTGCACTCAAATTTCACACCAGACCGTCAAAGGAAGACAAACACAAGGTTGAAATTTGGTTACTTCCGTCCAACGAATGAAAAAGTACGTAAACTGATACCTTCATCCAGTATTGCAAGCGTGAGAAGGAAAATGTTGGATAGATAGGTAGATAAATGCCCGCCTCAGAGATGATTTAAGTAAAATCTCTTTCAGACATCGCAAGAGAACGTATTGGATAGACTTTTATGGGAGCTGCTTACTACAGCGTGACCGTGAGTAACTGACGCGTACCACCGACTGACCGTGAGTAAATAAAGAAATATTGGAATAAATAAAAATGGTAAGTAATCGATATTCAAGTCACAAGTTGTTTAATCGATACATCGATTTCATTACAATATCAATTGATATAACATCATAACATATAGTAATTTACTAAACATAGCTTTGATATGATACAAGGCCGAAAGTATGAAGCACCTAGTAAGGATTGAACTCACTATTCATTCGTTATTGATCTTGCGAGACAAGCTCGCAACCATTACACCACGACGAAGTGCCCAAAATGATAGCTAAGATGTGCCATAAGGCCGAATGTGTAGGGCAACTAGTAATGATCGAACTCACTACTCAATTGTAATTGAACTAGCGAAACAAGCTCGCTAACTTTTATATATATATATATATATATATATATATATATATATATATATATATATATATATATATATATATATATATATATATATATATATATACCATATCGTAGTGTCCAAAACGATTTTCTAAGCGTAGCTTAGATGTGGCACAAGGCCGAAATTATGGGTCACCTAGTGAGGATCGAACTCACTATTCAGTCGATCTAGCGAGACAAGCTTGCACCAGGTCGAAGTGCCCAAAAGGATTTTGCAAGCGTAGCTTAGATGTGACACAAGGCCCATGCTTCGGAAGTTAACCCTGAGGAAAAAATTCGTGCGTTGGAGCACCTATGGCAGTTCGTCGCTGATTTCAGCCTCGTTCTGACAGGTCTCCTGCTGCGACGCCGCTGGTGCCAAACTTTAATGACTCTGCTCCTCCTTTGGGTCCGTTGAGAGTCGGGAGACATGCTCTATGGGCAACATCTTGTCCTACATAACCTCCTACCTTACACCTAACACTGGGCGGCAATGTTCCAGAGGATCAAATCCATGGTCATTGATGACCGGCGGTGGCCTGTAATTATATATATATATATATATATATAATATTTTTTTAACTACAAATTTCCTATGATTTTCCTCTTTAAAAACGGCAATTTAACCTAGCTAACCAGACGCTTTCTCTATAGCTACATGGTATAGCAAGTCAGGTCAGATGATGGTTTCGTGTAGGATACTAGTTCGATTCCTGTCAGACGATACATATTTTCTATGAAATTTCTCGGGCATTCAGGCCAGTAAATGTTGTTAATGCTGTTTATTATAAACGGAGCATTTTGTACCTATAAAAATAACGTATAAACAAAATATATATTAAAATAATTGCCGAACTTACACCATTTCATAATATATGATGTCATTTGTTTACGTTAAGATATTTCGTAGAAAATATGTACATCTCCGACAAGAATCGAACCTTTAACTCTTATTGTGAACCATCACTTTATGTGCTGCTAACCATTCAGTTACAAAAAAGCGTCTCGTTAGCAAAGTCCGAATTTCTTCGACGATTTTTATCGATCGATCATGTATTTGTGATTCATTCTGACTGAATGGTTAACAGCACATCAGATCAAATGATGGTTCTCATTAATGATTCGATTCCTGTCGGAGAAGCTCATATTTTCTACGAAATTTTAGGCTGGTACATGTAATTAATACTGTTAATTAAAAACAGAGCATTTACTTAAATAAATTATATCTATGAAGATAACGTATAAACGGAATATATATTAGGTTGGTGCAAAAATAATTTCGTTTCTAACATATATGTTAGTTACTATGTGAGAAAACGAAATTATTTTTGCACTCAACTAATATATATATATATATATATATATATATATATATATATATATATATATATATATATATATATATATAAATATATATATATAAAAAAAGAAAGAACAGTAAGATATAAAATCCGGTGTTCTTATAGATATTTTTATTCTTACAAAATAGTGCTCAATGTAAATTTACAGAGCATTAACTGATACAATGATACTGACATAAGGAAAATCTAGATATCCTTTTGTTCAATTTAAGTAGAATATTCTGTAAACCATAGAAACGTGATTTTAGCTGTGTCTTTTAAAACCCGGTAATTTTTAAAAGTTACTCCAAAATTCGCTTGAAGATGAAATGGAACTAATGCTTTTAATTTAATTGCAAAATTAAATTCGGGGTTTTTAGCTTCTATTTTGAAACATGGTTGGAACTGTGTAGCGGAAAAAAAACATATTTTAAATCAATTATAATATTATATATATATATATATATATATATATATATATATATATAGGTAAAACAGGTAAAAATAGATGTTGATAGATTTTATTTATGTCAGTGTCCATTTTCAACCGTCGTGTTGATCTGTACCCGACTCCACCCCAACACCAATAGGTCCCTTACCTCTCTATATCTATATAACTACTTCCTCTATTTTAGGCCAATTCTTACACCGTTTCCTTTTATTCTTTCTTTTTTCTTTTATTCTTCTTTCTTTCTTTCGCCTTCTGTGAAGAAGAGCGATATTTAGTTTTACTATTTGCATTGATAGGTCCAGGGAAAAACTACTTTTTCATGGACGAAATGATCATCTGCATGAGGTAAATTGTCTGGCTGTCATTAATTGTAATTCACCTATATAGTGGACTCTCCCGTCGTATTCGACGTATGAGGATCAAGCTCAGTTCGTAGGAACCGACATCCCAGACACCAGCACATATGATTTGATTATAGTGGTGAAGGCTTTCTGCGAAACCAACCACTACGTATCACACAAGGTCCCAAACGACCCTCCGCAGGGTTTGAATTCAGAGTTGTCCTTCTCTCAGACCAGTTGCCATTCACGCCTATAGAACCCAGTCTGTCCTGCTATTTACACATAGCTAGAGAGAGAAGAAGAGGATAAATATTTTTCCCAAGGATATTAGCACGTCATGTATTCGACTGGAATCCGAACTCGGCTCCCCGATTCATCAATCCGAGCCGCTATCCAGTAATCCTAATATATATATATATATATATATATATATATATATATATATTATCATTGTTAATGCTTACTTTCTTGTTATTGAACATTAATTACAAAAACTGTTTGACTTCCAATGAACTACATCCGACAGCATGGCCTTTGATCAGGAGGTTTTGAGGAGCGTGGAACCACCTTTTAATTGCTGGTGTTCCCAGGTTCTCCCTGACCAGGGGTGGTAGCACCTGTTAGGGTCCCAACTATGGGCAAATAGTTAACTCTCCTGAAGGGGTAAAAGCACTATGAAAGAATAAAAAAAGGTTTTAGTACCAGTAATAAATTTTTGAGAAAAATATTATCAGCCATACATTTTTTGAATAAAAAAAATATTATCAGCAATAAAAATCTTGTCGACATTTAGGTTGATATGACGTAAAACAAACCAAACGAAACCAAACTGTTTGGCTTCCAGAATTACCATAGTTGACCTTTTTGTGAGAGGGGGTCGAAACCCAGTCATTGTTATTGCACTCACTCACTCACTCACTCACTCACTCACTCACCGTCTGTCTATCTTCACCCCTCTCTCTCCCCCTTTCTCTCTCTCTCTCTCTCTCTCTCTCTCTATATATATATATATATATATATATATATATATATATATATAACTTGAAATGCTATTTTAGTGGATACACGTATGTGAGTAGACGCTCGGTTTATTTATCAAACAGTATATTTATTTTCACCTATCGGCCTAAATGTTCGAGAAACCTTATTAAAAATTCTTTTAGATCAGTTGGTTAGAGCGTATCGGATTTAATGATAGCTCCCTTTGCTCAGAGGAACGCAACGAGTATCGACTATAAATAAGGATTAATGTGATAAAAATCTATCGGATTAATAAAAGAAGTTCATTACTTTTCTAAAATAATATATATATATATATATATATATATATATATATATATATATATATATATATATATATATTATGTATGCATTTATGTGTGTGTGTGTGTGTGTGAATGAATTATTCGAGAAAGGATGCAACGCCTTTGAGGAGGAATATCCCAGGTATGCTCAGATCAGGCAAAATAATATGCTGTCTTGGAAATGTAGTGTACGTGAGGGCATCTTATGTAAACTATCTGAGAGGTTATCGCAACAACCAGTATCAAGCCTATTATGCCAATTCACCTCATTGTCCTGCCGACAATACCCGAATTGTTTGCAAATCATCATCTGGATTGAGAAGACACATGGTGGTACATAGAAGAGGTATAGAACATGCAAATCTAATCAACCCAATCAGGGATACAGTTTTTCTCTCATATATGTCTAATACCTATAAAAGACCGGTCTCAAGAGCCATTTTCGTGGCTATAGACGCTGAAACGAGACGGAAGACATCACAAGAAATGGGGCTGAGGAATCGGGTCTCTTCTGAATAAAATGTGGCAATCACCATGAATAAATAAAGGCTAGACTACTTAGATTTTAAGGCTTGTTATTATTTTTTATCTCATATTTTCATCCTATTTTTGTTGCATTGCTCAGTAAGGCAGGTCGATTTGAAAACTCTGGTATGGCAATCAATTTGAAAGTTGGGGTTTCACACGATAAATAAAGACACAGAATATTTTTTCCAAATCGTTACCGTTTCTATGAGGAGATGAGTTTAAAAATTAAGTTCAAGTTTGAAGCTTTGGAATTTCATTCCGGTGATCAGTGAAAGCCATACACCACAATCTTATAAAATCTGTAATTACTGAAGCTTTACAAACTGTATATGGATGCAAGACACACACACACACATTAGTACGAAATCATTGCGCCATCAAATAAAGCCTTTTATTACTTCCATGTTAAACTTCCAACTAAATTTATTGCGTTCACTTTCGCACAAGTGATATTGGCCAAAACATACATTCCTCACTTCTACGCCACATCTATGGGCTAAATACCAGGTAGATTGGGCTCTCTAGATTTTGGCGGGAAAAATCTAAGAGAAGGATTAATATGGGAGATGTATGAAGAGATCAATTCATGCCTTTTCCAAGAGCTATAGTGCGAAAGTGTATGCAACAGACTAGGATAATTACCTCAGAGTACATCGCAATAAAGCATAAGTGCTTCTATTTGGTTGGGATAGAAATTTTGTCGCATATTGATGTTGACTGACGTATTTTTTTTTGCTCTTAGAAATGTTAAAGGTTAATAATACTGTCAAAATCCGGAAGTTATTCCACCTTCATTGATTATTTATTTATTTATTTTGCGTTCTCTGTGGACAGCAAGGAGATAACTTCCGGTTGTCTTGTAATCAGTTTTATAATGACTTCCACAGACAGAGGTTCAAATCTTGTCGGAAGAGTTTTTTTTTATTTTTATTTTCAGTTCACTCTGCTTAACGGTCGTGAGGTTAATGGAACTGTGGCGTTAGAATTGCGATAAAAATGCAACAAAAATAAATCGAGACTATTGTACCGCCTTCCACAAAAATAAGAAGGAAGAAAGTCGAATAAAAAAGGAATATCTGATACTACTACTACTACTACTACTTCTATTAGTAGTCGTAGTATTATTAGGATAACAAAGATGATAGAAAATATTAGGTTGGTGCAAAAATAATGACGTAATAATGTCGTTTTTTGACGTTAAAAATACGTCAAAAAACGATATTATTGCGTCATTATTTTTGCACCAACCTAATAATAATTGGTCAATCATACATAATCGTAACAGTGAGTCATTCAAGACATAAGGACTATTGTTACTAGGACTAGTATTAGGATGGTGCAAAAATAATGACGTAATAATGTCGTTTTTTGAGGTTAAAAATAAGTCACAAAACGAAATTATTACGTCATTATTTTTGCACCAACCAGTATCAGTACAAGATAAAAAAATTCATAATCATGACAATACTTCTGGTTAAGCATATCTTGTCTTGTTCTTTTTAATCAAACACGAAGAACAATCTACACCCACTGATTAAATAAAGGGTTCAGTACAAAATTCCCTGAACATTATCCGGATCGACAATGACCTGAAGAAAGCCGGAGAGTGCAGCAACCGAAATGTTTTTTTTTTCATTGATTGAATCGTTTTCTACGGCTTATCAATCCTTTGCAAGTTATTTAAAGAAAATATTTTTAGCATGTAAGAATTTTGGTGGGGAAATAATTATGATTTAATGACACAACTAATTAACCTATAGATGGGGGAGAAGAGATACGTTCATGCCTTTCCAAAGGATATTTACATATAAGTGAATATAAGCGAACCCAACTGGAAGGGAAACTTAGCTTTCCGATTCCCAATTCTGAACCGTTATCCATTACACTATCCAAACATTCAAGCTTACAGCACCTGGTATTCCCATGGTTACCCATCTAAGTATTGACCAGGTTAGACGTTGCTTAACTTCGCTGATCGCATGGAAATCGGCGTTTCAACGTGATGTGACCATAAACCCCTTATACTAACCGCACATCCAAGCTTACAGGCATTACCTGATATTCCCAAGCGGTTACTGACTTACCTTAATGTTGCTAACTTCGGTGATCAACGTAAGCCGCCGAAACGATATGATAATATCAACAATAATGAGAACATTAGTATTCTAAGTGATGTAAATAATGATAATTCATCATCTTATAGATTTAGACAGAAATTTAGTTTTCGGCTTTGATCTTTTGATTTTCGTAATTATATAGTTATTAAGTGTGATACTATTTGTCGTTGCCGTGGTAAAACGGAAGAAAGTTTTGTTAAAAATAAGAAAAGTTTTATGTACCGAGAGACATTGAAAGGAGAATGGTTAATACCAAAAACTCGTGTGAAGAATTGAGGATTTAATTCACACATAAACGACTTGAATTGTATCTCGAGCAGTTTGAACAATGGAAAAGTGACTCAGACTTAAGGAGCAATGTTCACTGACACACAGCTGCAAATGCAGGATGGAAAGCGAAAAAGTAGATTTTGTAAACAACTGAATTTGAAGTGAGTTTTCTTAGACGGAAAATAGTCGAGGTCGCAGGCACAGATATGACATCAAGGAGGATGGAGGAAACACTCACGCTCAATGAAAAGGTTGGTGAGAGAGGATAATAAAAGAGAGGGTAGAGAGGGGGAATTCCCCAGAGTTATGACGTAAACCAGAGGGGGTTCACCGAAATGCCCCTACCTCGCCATACCCCCATGCCAGTTTGGGCGAATGCGCATAAATACGAATGCGCGAAGCGAATTCAATAGACGAGAGATAAGGCAGTAGAGACGGAGATAAGGCCAGAGACAGGCGAGAGGCCTACGTGATTATCTGCCTCCGACTTTACAAAGTCAACAACGATGATACCACTTCCGGTTTAGACGCGTTTGGGGCTGATAATTATTGCATGTGAACTCTGATATATCCAATTATTGTACGAAAGACTGAGATAAACAGCATTTACTTTTTGTTCAATTTATTCGAGTGTTGTTTTTTTTCCTGTGAGTTTTCGCCTTGCTTGAACCAGCCTATCATGAAGATACCTGCGACAATTCGATCTTGGCTGCCGTCTGATCAAATTTTAAACACAAACACAACCTGGGATGGAGCAGGTCTGAGATCGAAGCGATCTACATCGATCAGACGCGGTGTTGGAAGTCTTGGACGGTCGGGGAGGGTGTTGCACGATTACAAAGTAACTATATTTTCTTAGTCCCGGTTTGATTTAGATGTCGCAGAAAATAATAGAAAGAAGATAGAGTTAAAAAGATAGAGTTATTTCAGTCAAGAAATATTAAATTGGTACGACAAAGAAACCGAGAAAAATGCTATTGACATATTCTACAAAAATCAAATGCACCACCACAACAAAAAGGACAAAATAATAATAGAAATAATGTATACACTAGTATACACTAATAGAAATAATGTATACACTAAAAAACACAAAGTCTGAGGTTACGATGCATTTCTTAAAAACACACCTTAAAATGAGATATTTTCGAATATTTTTTAAGTAAAAGATAAAATTTCAGTGGCTGCAGTGTATAGGCTTTTATTTTTCAGTCTTTACCCAGGCTCCTCTTACAAGCAAAATCTTCAAATTTTCATTCGGTGGCTACATTTTGTTAAATCATGAATATTTTGGATGAGAAACATATTTTTTTTTCTTTTTACCATTAATCCCTCAGTAAGCATTCTGAGATTACCAAAAGGGCTGCACATTTGATTCAGGTCAAGGGAATCATGATAAAAGAACAATGTCATTCGTTTTTACAAAGTCATGTTATACCATCTTATTTAACCATAACTGGAAACAAATCACCTTTCTAGAAGATCTAAAACATTTTTCTAAATTATGTCAAATTAACCTCAAGTCACCCCCACAAAAAAAACGGAAAATAAAATTAAAAATTATAACTTGGTCGTCTCAGTCTTCTAACAACTCTCCAATTGAATTAGTATGGAATGAATTGGATAGGAGAGTTCGAAGAGAATATCCAAAGAGTGAGAGTGAGCTTTTTCAGTGCTTGAAGAATTCTTGGAAAGGTCTGCCATTAATTTTTTTCAAAAACTGTCGAAAATAATGCCTAGAATTTGTAAAGCAGTAATTAAGGTAGGTGGTAGTTTGATTGACGAAAGCAAAATTTCTTATATAATTCTTTTTCTATTATTTACACTATATTGTTCGGACTGTTACCCTCAAATTCGTTGTCAGGACGTTTCGGCCGTTTTACACTTTGTCAGATGATTAGAATTTTAAAATGAACTCTTTATTACGTCACAAGGGTAGATTGTCCTAGTTACACGTGGCGTGCCTCTTCAGAATTTCTCAGTATCAGTTTTCCCCCTCTTCCAAGTTTTTGTTCACCTCTGCTGTATCCAGGTATTGAACTCACAACTCTTTATTTTCTATCAGAGCTCATATTACAATTTTGTTATCTTTTCTCTAGCACTTCATATTACTGTTTCCCATATTGTATTCATTCCTATGATTGGCCGGCTTAGGAGATTTTTGTGACCTAGTATATACGCTGATGCCTTAAGTTTTCGTATGAAGATAGCAACAAAAAATCACAGATGGACAGCATCAAAATCCTCAGGTCTTCAGGTGGTATAGCATGTCTTTGCAAAACGTGTTTGATAATCGCAAAACGTCTACTGGGGAGGGAGTTAATTGTGAAAAAATATAATATTTCACATACAGAATTTTGATAATTTAGCAAAATGTATTGTGGACAGATAAATCCAAATTTGAACTTTTTGCTTGTTAAAGGTGCCTAGATAAAGACTGAAAAAATAAAAGCAAATACACTATAGTTACTGAAATTTTATCTTTTACTTTAAAAAATACAAAAAAAAAATCTCATGTAGTGTGGCTCCCAACGTTTTTCCTGCAGTGTAGATATATTACACGTGTTAATAGAAATACGCATATAAGATTTATTATTTATTGTAAGATATACAAAAGCAGTAATCAGCCATCAAATAATAATATTTCTCACCCCTAACAGAAGAATATTGTTTTATATATATATATATATATATATATATATATATATATATATATATATAATTAATATTTAATAAAAAAAAATTTATAACATAAATATGTTATAAAATCACTACAAAAATAGCCATTTTGTTTCAACACCCTCGGTGTCTTATCAAGTGATGATGTTGAAGATAAAATAAATGGTTTTAAAAGTTTAAAATTAATTAACGATCCTTTGCTAGGGGGAAACATTGTTACAAAAGCTAGAATGACCAATCAAAACCCAAGTATAGGAAGATTCAAAAGCTTGACAACGAAATGTTATAATAGCTATTCAGATCTTTAAAATACGGGTAATATTAAAAATAGTTTATTCTAACCAATAATTATTAAATTATATGATAAAATTTGATATTAAAATTAAAAACTGCCAATTTTAAAATCCAAATTTAATCACTATTAAGTTTAAAAGCTATAAAATTACTGAGGAGAAAAGAAAAAATACATGTGTTATTCAATTTATTTCTTCGTTGAAATTACTGTCGAGTAATATATATATATTACAATAATGTTCACTTTCCTCAAGGCTTGAGGTAGATATTTACGATAAGGTGTAGTTTATATGAAGAAGATAATGGTTTCACAGAGCATTGGTTCGCTGTTCGAGTGGAACCACTGCTGAAATACGGGGAAAACGTGTAAGTGGCATGGCGGGTCCTTACCGTGAAAGTTAGATATGGCGGAACCAAGGAATGTAGTTCATCCGAGCCCTTTCTATGGAAGTAACGATAGAGCAGTGAGAGGCTCGCCACATTCCACCTGTGATAGAGAGATTGTAAGGTCGAAAATAATATCAATTACACTTTCACAAAGCTTTATATGCATTTCGTCAGAACAAAGTGTCATTAAGCAACACATTTGGAAGAACGATAAAAACTGTAATAAATTTAAGCAGCACCTCGCTAACAATATTAAAATCATACTTATTATAAACCCAGTTGTGTGTGTGTGTGTGTGTGTTCGTTTATATATTGGATCGGATTTCCTACATTTTTCAACCGATTTCAACAAAACTTCACAGGACTACGTAAAATTACCTTGCGGTGGTTCTGACAGATTGGAAAAACACAATTGTTTTTGCACGAAATCAATTTAAAAACACGATTCAGAGGCATCGCGAGAATGAAAGGGGGACAACTCATATCGAGTTATACTTATTATAAAACCAAGGTTGTTTGTGTTTTTTTTTGTGTGTGTGTGTTCGTTTATATATGGGATCGGTTTTTTTCAACCGATTTCAACAAAACTTCACTTTTTTGGTAGGTAGTGTTTCTTATTGTCTTGCACACTTTATTTTTACATTCAGAATGCTTTAAAAATTCCATTTACAAGACAATTGTTTATAATAAAATTCTATTCAATCGGTGGACTCATAACGATTGAAAACAATATTTTTGTTTGAGTTTGACCAATTCGTTAAAAAAAAAAAAAACTAATTAAGACATGCGTGTCCGTCAACATTAAACAATAATCTTTGTCAATTTTATTTTTCAGTCTTTATGATGGTTGATACTTGATCTATCTCTTACTGTAACATCCCCGGGCAACGCCGGGCTCTATCGCTAGTACTTTATAAATCCAATAGCAAAAAAAGTACAAATTTTTAAAGATATTTAGAACCAGCAAAAGCAACGAGGCATTAATGAAAATAAACCCCGTCTCCAATCCCATAGTGTTCAATGCATATAAGAAATAAATACGTGACGGATACATGTTACCAGTGCTCCGTTGTTTATAAAATGGTCTACATCTTGATGTATAATGATAATTAATGAGCGACTTAAAACACTTCTGGTTTTTTGTTTCTTCACTTTACATTTTTCTTATAGCGTCCTGAAGATGACTCTTTCGAGTTGAAAGCTTGAACACAACCTTTATGTTGGATACTTTTTGCATCTGCAGTGACCAAGACAGCGGAAGGTTATTCACAGTTTACAAAAGACGACAGATAAGTTGAATATACATAGAACATGTCTTTTTAATGAAAAGAACATATGAAAAAGACACAAGAGCCACTCAAGGTAGATGATTTCTGAAGAAGGTTGTTTTATGAGTAGTACGAGTAAGAAGAAATTAATTGATTGATTCGTTTTTCGTATTAACTCTTTGACTCTAAGTCATACGATATTTTTTAGATTGTAATAATTTTTATTTTGAGATAATAATGATTTAGTGATACAAGTCTTACTAATTAACCCATAGTTGTGGGGAGAAGAGGTGGTTTCATACCTTTTGAAAAGGTATTTGCACCTAAGTGAATATAACGAACCCGACTGGAATTAGAACACGGCTCTCCGATTAACAATTCTAAGCCGTTACCTGTTACATCCAACCTCACAGCATAGGATATTCCCAAGCCTTCATCCATCTAGATGCTGATCAAACTCAACGTTGCTTAACTTCGGTGACTGTACGACAGCCAGTATTTGAACGTGATGTGGCTGTAAACGAGTAAGAGGTAAGAAGATAACAGTTATGCCTATACTTGAGTAGTTTAAGAGCCACTCAAGGTAGAAGTTTACTAAATAAAGTTGTTGTATGGAACATAAGCGGAGGAGGTAAGAAATGCAGTTTATGGGGATATGTAGGAAAGATAAATGTTAACCAGAGACTGGAAGAGGTTGAGATTGTAGTGATCAGGAAAGCATGTTCCCGGGAGTCGGTTCCACAAAGTAGCGATACGTTGGAAGAAGCTATTCAGATAGAACGTAATAAAAGGAAATGGGAATTTTTACGTGGCATGTCGGGTCTTAGCTGTGAAGGTCCCAGTTGGAGTTTTTTTTTCCATGGAATTAGTTACAGAGTAACGAGAGACTTGTAACGTTTCGACTGTGGTAGAGGGATTGGATGGAGGGAAACAATTCATCACTTACAAGGCCGCGAAGGTAGTTTTGAACTGGAAAGGGAAGGCTGACAATTTTCAGTCCTGATATAGAAGCAGTACTCTATTTTTCGAATGATCCAGCTCTTGTAAAGTTAGAGTAGAGTAGGCGGTGTCCGGTATATACTACAGCGGTGGAAGAAACTGACCATTTTTCCAGCATCTTTAAAGATGGATAGTATATATGAGTTCCATTTGAAGTCCGGCGTGAAATTAGGTCCCACTAGGCGTTCAAGTTAAGAGGTCTTCTTGACAGAATAACCCCATTTATTGATAGGCGAAAATTCAAGTGATATATATATATATATATATATATATATATATATATATATATATGATGTACCAGGTGTAACACTAAAAGTTGTCCAAATCTTGTAACAGCATGGGGTAATTATCCATCCCACAAAATGGATCTTCATTTCAATTATGAGCTAAATACATTCTTTTTGTCAAAGTAGAGTTCGGTAGCGTTATAAAAACAGGGTTTCTGATCATTTAACTCTCATTTTGATCTTTGAGGTCAAATACAGAAAAACAAAGGAAGTCGTTTTTGATTGGCTAAAACTAGCGTGGGAATGTTAGATGCATAAAGGGATTTTAGGGAATTATGTCTTACCTATCATACAATGTAGACGTGGTACTTTCGTCTCTGGGAACTTACTGCCCAGTGGGGGTGAGAGTGCGACCCCATTGGTTAGTTAGAAATGTACACGTCGAATAAAATAATAGTTAAGTTAAAATTCCTTTGTTCAAGTTCTCTTTTATCT
Source organism: Acanthosepion pharaonis (assembly GCA_903632075.3). Lineage (NCBI taxonomy): Eukaryota > Metazoa > Mollusca > Cephalopoda > Sepiida > Sepiidae > Acanthosepion > Acanthosepion pharaonis. Next base: position 463,905 of record CAHIKZ030000069.1, read on the forward strand.
CCGAACTAAAAACCAACTAGCGATCACCCGCCCGGGAGAAGAAGTGAGAAAGAAAGCGGAGTCAATATGAGTGAATTGACACCGTCGCCCCAAGACCAAATCAAACAAATGTCAGGCATGGAAATTATTTTGTTTTTGGTAAAATTCAGGTAGACTCCAAGATGAGAAAATTTTTTTTTTTTTTAAATGTGTTAATAATTTCCATGCTTGAAGATGACTCAATGTACAGTTGAAAGTACTTGCGTATTAAAGAAAGACCTTATATAGCTTATAATTTTTAAAAACAAGGCTCATAACATTCATCGAGTGATTTGTAGCTTAATGCACCTTTAAAATTCTGTTAGGGAATGAATTTCGCCATTTTATATCGTTAACTTTACTAATCTACTTTTTGTATGAATGATTCATTGTAATATAAATTGAACTGCACCACGCACACAGACACATATATATATACCCACACACACGCACATATATATATATATATATATATATATATATATATATATATATATATATATTAGTAGTAGTAGTGTATTGCGGCTCGGATTGAGGAATCGGGGAGCTGAGTTCGAATTCCAGTAGAATTCATTACATTGACTTATGTGCTAATACCCTTGGGAATGATATTTATCCTCTTCTTCTCCCCCCAGCTATGGGTAAATAGCAGGACAGACTAGGTTCTGTAGTCTTCGATGGCAAATGGTCTACGAGAAAGACAATTCTGAATTCCAAACCTGCGGAGGGAAAAAGTTGACTTCTGACGCGTCCGTCCTTCAGTACATCTTTGGAACTGAATTTGTTATGTTGGTACGAATATTTTTTTTTTTTTATATATCTAGCTAAATTCATTTGGAGTCTTTTCTTTTCTTTCCATCACTTATAAAATTTACACCCTGGCTCTTACAACATTTCACAATTCCTAGCACAATGGCCGAAATGTGAATATGACATTCAAAATCTTTCGGCCGTTGTACGCACCGGCTTTCTTCAGGGAATATCTGTTGGAATTTCAAACGGAACCCTTTATTTCGTCCATTGGGTTAGATTGCTCTAGTTCCACGTGCCATGCCTTTTCTGAATATCACACCTGTGATATTTGTTTGAATTACGAACTGAACCCGGAATAACCAATCTGTATGTTGGCGTTTCTGAAGATTGGTTCGATGACGTTTGTGTAGTCGTTCTTCCTGTGTTTATTTACTAAAATGGGCTAATATATTTTGATCGATAAGCATAAGATAGTAAGCATAAATATTGACAAGCATCTCTTTACTACCTGTGAATTACTAGGCTTTCTTAGGGTAAGATGGTAGCCTGTTTTCCCCCTTTCCACGCTTCGATCTCTTAGACTGGTCACTACACAAAGTTATCTAAAGCAAAGTTTGAGGGAGGGAGAAGAAGAATTCGTGCCGTTCACAAGGGATTTTTGTGAAGATGAACGTTCAGCATTTGAACCCGGTACTTCCATTCCACTTTCTGCACCAGTGTTCAATACACCGCCCACACATCCAAACATCTATATTTGTATGCCTAAATAATGTCAGTATCTATCTATCTATCTATCTATCTATCTATTAAAGTCACTTGTTATCTATCTATCTATTAAAGTCACTTGGTATCTATCTATCTATCTATCTATCTATCTATCTATCTATCTATTAAAGTCACTTGGTATCTATCTATCTATCTATCTATCTATTAAAGTCACTTGGTATCTATCTATCTATCTATCTATTAAAGTCACTTGGTATCTATCTATCTATTTATCTATCTATCTATCTATCTATCTATCTATCTATCTATCTATCTATCTATTAAAGTCACTTGGTATCTATCTATCTATTTATCTATCTATTTATTAAAGTCACTTGGTATCTATCTATCTATCTATCTATCTATCATAGTATTTTCATATCTATTTTAACTGTTCGTATCTATCTATTTACATACATACATATATACATACATACATACATCCCTATATCTTCCATTATTTCTCTCTCTTGCATTATTTCTCTCTATTTATCTATAGAAACGCACACATACATTGACACGCATATCTATCTATCTATCTATCTATCTATCTATCTATCTATCTATCTATCTATCGACACATACATACATAAACAAATACATTATGCATACATACTTCATTACTTTTTATTATAAATAGAGCATTTTACTTAAATATTTGTATCTATAAAAATAACGTATAAACAATATATATACATATATATATCTATACATATATATATATATATATATATTAAAATAAATGTCGGTCTAAGTCCATTTCATTATATATGACACATACTCATATATGAAACGTTTTTTTTTAATATAATGGAAACATATCTATCTATCTATCTATCTATCTATCTATCTATCTATCTATCTATCTGTGTGCGTGCGCGCGTGTGCGTGTGTATGCGTGTGCGATATTAACTTGATTTAAACCCTTACCAATATTCGATTACTGCGAGAAGACACTTTTAACGGATGACGCTATCTCGGCTGAAAGGGCACTCAGTACCTTTCTAAAAATCAAAATATTTGTACCCATTGCTCCCATACAGTTTTCATCACAAATTATTCTCCTCCCCAAGGATAAATACACGGAAGCACCCATCACCCGAACTATAAATCAATATATATATATATTAGTGATAAATATATATTAGTGATAAATATATGTAGGTAGAACTATAGATCAATATATATCATTTTTAGCAGTTAGAATCGTATACAAACATATGCGTGTGCACGTATATAGAAAGAATACACCGACATCTGTGAGCACCTGTATATAGATTTATAAATATTTAAAAAATGCGATATGTATTAATATCTATTTATGTAGAGATACCCTTGTACACACACATATACACACAGATGAACACAGAGGCCCAGACAAACACATAAGCATAAGCTCAGGTTTACATACGAAAACTGGAAATATGCGTCTGTAGGCAAATATTCATTTTACACACACACACTGAAATATTGAATATACTATTATTTAATAAAACGTTATATCTATACCTATGTAAATATTAATGTTTTTATATCTATATGTGTATGTATAGAAATGTACAATAAACAAGTAATAATGTGTGTGTGTCTGTATATGCGTTCCAGAAACGTACAAACAAATGCGAATTCTTTTTCTTTAATGACATGACACTCCACAGCTTCCTATCTTATGTTTTTTTTTTTTTACTATCCTTCCCACACCCTGTTTTGCCACCCATTTCTTCAATGTGCCGTATCCCTTCAGGAGTTTTGCCGATCATAGTCCTCCACAGCTTCCTGTCCTTTGTAGCTCATAGCCATGATTATCTTTTTTTGTATCTCACCTGAGTCCTTTCTATCGATTTCTATTTTTCCTCAGATTAAGTCATTTGCAATGGTGTACAGTAATATGAATCTATTTTCAGGTGTATGATGAGATTTGTTTGGCCTTGAAAAATATTGTGTCATCCTTGACTGCATTAGATTTTTAACACGCCAAGAGACTATTGTTTCGACTGTCGATTAGTTGTCCTACGGCAATTGTCTGCGATGGACGTGACTCCAAGGAAGCGTACGACAATTGTAACGCTGTACGAACACATTGGCAAGCCTTATTAGTGAGAAAATCAAAGTACTGTCGATTGGACCGGAAACTCTCCTGATTTAAATCCAATCGAGAATCTGTGGTCACTCTGCAAGGAACGACATCGTGGAATGGACATATGAAGTACTAACATATGCACTGGGTCATGTTTCATTGGGAAAAAAAGTAAATAATAAGAGAATTATTCGTTTTGCTTCAATTAATTTGCATAAGGGTGTAAGAGTGCAGTACTCTTGTCTTTGTTGGTAACGAAATTTTCCCGTTTCTTAATACTTTGCTTAGCTTTTTTCCCAGTGTATCTTCTGATTTAAGTATTGCACTTTCTTTCTTCTGTTAAAACACTTCCCAGATATTTGAATTTTGTACTTGTTTAATTTTGTTATCTCCAATTTGTAATTTTCATGTTAGGATGTTCCTTTTGCTAACAACCATGCGTTCTGTCTTCTTTTTGAAGTTTAGTCCTTCTCGCTGTTCTTCTTTGCATTCAGTAGGAGTTCTTGTAGTTTCCTTTCTTTCTCTGCTATCCAGACTGTCTTCTGCATATCTTATTTTGTTAAGATAGTTGCTGCCAAGAATGAATCCTGGTAAGACTTGTAATTCTCCCAGAATCGTTTCACTGAATAAGTTGAATGAGTCCGGCGAGAGACGCATTCTTGCCTTACTCTCCTTTTTATATTTGTAACAATTTAGAAAGCCTCTCACGTAAGAGACGATGTCGATAGATTCTATATGAAAAGGAGACAGATTCACTTCAGTTCAGTACCCTTTTCTTTTTGTGTCTGCTATTAACACTACATCATCTGCATATCTTATATTTCGAAATTTGTGTCCAACATTAATGAGTCCTTGTACGACTTCTAATTCTCTTGAAATCGTCTTACTCTATAGATTGAATATATCCGATGAGAGACGCATTCTTGCCTTACACTCCTTTCTATATTTGTAATAATTTATAAAGCCTCACACGTAACAGACGATGTCGATAGATTCTATATGAAAAGGAGACAGATTCATCTCAGTTCAGTACCCTTTTCTTTCTGTATCTGCTATCAACACTGCGTCATCTGCATGTCAAGTGTTGTTAAGATCGCGTCCGCTAATAATGAATCCTGGTAAGACTTGTAATTCTCTCATAATCGTCTCACTGAATAGGTTCAATAAGTCCGGTGAGAGACGCATTCTGGCTTTACACCCTTTTCTATATTTGTAACAATTTATAAAGCCTCACACGTAAGAGACGATGTCGATAGACTATATGAAAAGGAGATAGATTCATTACAGTTCAGTACCATTTTCTTTGTTTGTAACGAGATTTTCCCGTTTCTTAATACTTTGCTTAGCTTTTGGAAGTATCTATTCTAACGTGCCAATGGAATCCGGTGTCTTTTGTTCTGTTCTCTGTTAAAACTATTCACAAACATTTGATTTTTTGTGTTTGCTTGATTTTGGTGTTTCCAATTCGTAGTCCTCATCTCAGGTTGTTCCTTTTGCAGACAGCAATATATTCTATCTTCTGACAATTGATAGTCCTTTCTTCTCGCTTTTCTTTACTACCTTCTATAAGAGTTCTTGTATTGTCCTTTCGGTCCCTGCCATCAGCACTGTGCCATCTGCATATCTTATATTATTACACTTAAGACCTCCAATAATGAATCGTGGTACAATTTCTAATTCTCTCAAAATCGTCTCATTGTAAATATTGAATAAGTCCAGTGAGAAGACACATCCTTGTCTTACATCTCTTTCTATTTTTGTGTATTTACTGAATTCATTTTCTATCCGTATACAGGAGGTTTGATCCTAGTTATAAGTTTATTTTAATATCCTACCCAAATACCGGGTGTAACAACAAAATAGTTCAAATCTTGTAACATCAAAATTCTCCATTTGTTAGATTAAGCTATGGACCATTGTATCTTAGAAATGATTAAATATATCTTACTGGAATTCAGCGAGATTTTTATAACACTACTGGACTCTACTTTCAGCAATAAGAGTGTGTAATTACTCTCTAAATTTAATAAACGAATCGTGATGAAATCGATCATAAACAAAGATGGCATGTGCATCAGTAATTAATCATAGCTAAGGACCGGAAACTTATAAAATGCTGAAATAAATTTATATATATATATATATATATATATATATATATATATATATTATTCCAGTATAATTTTGAAACTTATTCAAGATGATCTTCGCCCTTTCTAACTTTCTGTCCTGGAGTAACAAGGTACCTCACACGTTTCACGTACAATTTCATTTTTAAGTCTTTTTTCACTGCTCTTTTTACTGTCATAGCTGAAACTCCTCTCTCGCGCGCTAAAAGTCCTATCAGTTGAGTTGGATCTACTAGTTAATCTATCTCTAAGTTGAAATGATGATCCCTCTTCCTGTTGTGACATCCTGATCCAGTTTTTCTCTCTACTGTTCCCTCTTTTTTAAACTTATTCATCGTTCTCTCGATGGTTCTTGAATAGGCTTTGGAGATGGAAGCCAGAGTATGAATGTTGTTACCATTACTGAAAGCCTGAATGATCTTTTTCCTCTCACCATTTCTCATTTTTGAAGATAGTGATTCTGACACAAAAAAAATTTAACCTGTTCTATTTCTAGCTGAATAAATCAGTTTTTTTTCATTGATTTTTATGACAAATTCTATCAGGCTGGCTAAACGTCTTATCTGAAAGCCTGAAGGAAATAGACATTAGAAAATGGCTGTATACAGGTGAAGTTTTAGACATTTCTGAATGGGTTTGGCGTCATACATGACATCCATATGAAAGGTTGACTCGAGTTTTCAGGTTAATGTTTTGGTTTTGTAGCAATAGGCGGCGTTGTGCGAAACTACCTCTAGCACTTCCTATTCTATGTCCAATTTCCTTTTCGACTGTACTGTCACATAACTAATCCATAGATATTTGAAGTGTTTAATATTTACTGATTTTGACATCCTGAATTGTTATGAAGGATTCAGATACCATCTTTGTTTTCATTCAAATTCCAGATCATATTTTCTGACCATCTTTGTCTTCATTCAAATTCCAGATCATATTTTCTGTTTTGGAACGCTTTATAAAGATTTCCATTTCTTGGAAAACTCGGTAGAGGATATTGATTTTCTGCTCACGATCATTGTTATGCTATCTCTGAATACCTATATCATCAGCAGAGTTCATCATCTGTATATTGACCTAGGGAGGGAAAGCATGTTCATTGTCTCCTGTTGGTAGATACTTTGGGATGTGATATGGAATGCTTAAATGATAAGTGCCTATCTCTTCGCGTCTGTGCTTGTATATGCTCAGGACATAGTCTGGGAAAAGATTAAATAGACAGATCTCTCATTTTTCCCTTGTACCCTAATTGAGGTTTGAAATGTTTCCGTATTGGGGACCTTATTAGATTTTATAGATTGATAATGTTCCTCTATTAGATACATTCAGTGGAACTTGAGAGGCGGTTTCTAATGGAGGGGGTGTCTCTCGATGGGATCATAAGCAGTTGTGATGCCGACGTGACAGTTATACAGTAGTGCATGTTGATTTGTTATTTCTTTTTAGAAAATCACTTTGATGGGATAAGTACAGATACCAAAAGCTGGATTCATAACTTTTACCAATGTTTGAGAATTTATGTACAAAAATACCTAATTTCCACAGGTTTTTGCTTACAGACTGACTTCAAATTTTAACTATTTCAAGAATAAATCCAAACAAAGATGGTATCTTCTGTAATAGATACATCGAATGAAAAATATATTCAAACCAGAATTATAATTAAGAATCATCGCAAGCAAAATATGCAATTTTTTTTATTGGATACGTTACTGCGTAAAAAATATAAAAAATTAAAACAAAATCTATTCAATGAATAAGATTTGTTAGATCATAATGAATAAAAAATATAGATAAAAGTTCATATAACACCATAATACTAGTGGGTACAAATTATAAGACAAAATATTTTATATTTGCATTGTTTATTGAAAATCACACTAAACTACTGTACTGTGTAACATATTACATCATAATATATCAGCATTGTTCAGTATAATTTCCCTTTGAAGTAAATAAATGTTTTATTTGATGGCACTATCATTTAGTAATAATGTGTGTGTCTTGCATATTGTCCAGATACAGTTTGTAAAGCTTCAGTAATTTATAAATTTCATAAGACTGTGCAATAAGGCATTCACTGATCACCGGAATGAATTTGCAACGTTACAATTTCGGACGTAAACTTAATCTTTAAACTCATTTACTCAAAAGACGATAACGAGTTGGAAAGAGATATTTTGTGCCATTATTTATCCTGTCAAACAGCATCTTTTAAATTGTGTGCAACACCAAGGATCTAAAATCGACCTGCCCTCCTGTGCAATTTCCTATTAGAGAGGTAAGCAATGGAGTCGTTTGCTGACATATATAACATCATTGCATCCCTTACCAGAACGAAAACCAAACTGGGTCGTGAAGAGTTGACTTTTATAAAATGATGAGAGCCTAGTTAACTTGATGTTCATTAAGACTTCCACAATGATGGATCTAATAGAGATACCTCTGTACGTGTGAGGATCTTGAGGATTAACTTTCTGTTTCCATTATTATGCATTAATACGTGATAAACTTCACTTTTGGTTGATGTATTTTTGATTCCAGATTTTTATCATGATATAGACAAACTTGTTATTGAATTCGGGAAGAAAGTAAATTAATTTCAAATGTATCAAGCCATGTTTTATGATTCCTTTGTTTTTTATTAACTTTCTTAATTTCATTATCGTCTGCATTTGGAAGTAGACTCTATAATGATTGGATGGATATTCGTATATGTTTTATTTCTATTTGATATAGACAAATTTGTTATTCGGGGCGAAAGTTAACTATTTTCAAAGTTCAGCTGCGGTGTCAAGTGATTTCTATCAAGATGAGAACAATAGTTCAAAATAATTAAAAAAGAATGACAATTATTAAGCTAAGATATGAAATGCTAAATTAGACAATTTCAGTTAAGATATTAAAGCATTAAATCAGAATATTTTATTGTGTGATTTTGTTTGTCATCGATTGCTCATTATTTTTGTTGCGCGTTTTCTTCTCGTCTCTCGTGTCCTAACTTTCATGTCCTAGTTAACTTGATGTTCATTAATACAGCCACCATGATGGATCTAATAGAGATACCTCTGCACGTGTGAGGATCTTGAGGATTAACTTTCTGTTTCCATTATGCATTAATACGTGATAAACTTCACTTTTGGGGAATGCATTTTTGATTCCAGATTTTTATCATGATATAGACGAACTTGTTATTGAATTCGGGAAGAAAGCAAGTTAATTTCAAATGTATCAAGCGATGTTTTATGATTCCTTTTTATTAACTTTCTTAATTTCCTTATCAGTCAGTTCATTATTGTCTAGATTTGGAGCTGGACTTTATAATGATTGGATGGATATTCGTATATGTTTTATTTCTACGGACATCTTATGTTTAGTGCCATCAGGTTTTTATATATTCATTGATTTAATTTTTTATTTTATATTTCTAAATAACTCTAATGAAGATAATTTCAAATAAGAAAATCGAAGAAAAAAAAATGAATGAATGAAATATATATGAAAGTAAATTAATAATACTAAAAATATTCAATAAATAGATAAAATGAAGGTCATGACTAAAATAACTTAAAGCATTAGGCCATAAACAAAACTGCGAAGACCCGACTTCCTCTTTCCTCCATTTAACTTAATCCCTCAGTGACCTATATCTCGAGCTCGTGAAGTTTTAAGGGGAATAGAAAAAAAAAAAAAAAAAAAAAAAAACAAAAAAAAACAACAAAAAGAACGTTGATAACAATTATAAAAAAAACAGTAAAAATTTTGAGAACAAAAAATAAAGAAAGAAAGCTTGGAGAATTCAACACTCTCAGAACACAGCGAAGTTAAGAAAAAGAAGTTTTTTGTTTGTTTTGTTTGTTTAACGGCATATTCAACTCTTTATGGGTTATTTAATGTCGAAATTTAATTTTCTTGGGAGCTTTGAAGTAATAAAAATATATGTTAGTTTGCTTTCGCAATTGAGTAGATGGTAGAAGATACTCTGCCTTTGTGAATATACACGTTTGTGTGGACACAATTACTAGAGGCAGCGATATGTGCATTTTATGTTGTAGTTTCGTTGAAGTGATATTTTGGAATACAGTTTGATCTCTATAAATAATTATAGGAAATTATATGGATAAATGTTATGGAAGAGTTCTTTCATGTTGATTGTCTGGTTGATTTTATTTAGCGGCACATCAACCTCTATCGGCTATTTAATGCCGAAATCTAAATATTTTGAACGCAATTGCAGGCCTTCACCTACAGATAAAATGTATTGTTGGTCATTTTACTATAAAGATGTATTGCTGGTCATTTTACTATAAATATGAATTGTTGGTTAATTTACTCTAAGTATATATTTTGATACTTTGAGAGTAGTTTTTTTGTTTGTTTTGGGGGTTCGCTATTCGCCTATAGATGGGGCCGAAACAAATGCTACCATCTTGGGTCAGGGTGGCCCTGGGAACAACTGTAATCAAGAAGTGGTTCCATGTTCCTCAAAACCTCCAATCGCTCAATCAGAGACCTTGCTGCCGGTTGTAGTTTATCATCATACCCAGGACTGGGAAGTAAGCAATGAGTAAACAGAGGGTTGGCAAAAGAGCAGGCGTTACTTAGTGCAACAGTTACAGGAAATTATGGAAAGCTATTGATGTTAACGCCCTGAAAGGACATGTCTTATAAAAGATCGATCCTCACTGGTCACTTCAAATTAGTGACCGCTTGCTAAATTCTTCTTCTTTTATGTGCCGTGTCCTTTAAGAACGTAGACGATCATGGCTCTCCACTTCCTCCTATCTCTTGTAGTTCTCAATAGTAAATAAAAGCATCTTTCGGTGTTGGGTAATGGTTAACAAATTAGTTTGGTTGACCATTACTAGCGAGTTCGCGCCTCACTAGGTAATCTATTATTATGACCTTTACAAAACGATAAATTAAAATATGCACTGGTTGAATATTATATCACTGGGAGGGCCATACTTGTGTCCTTAGGCGTCCTTGTGTATCAATGAGGTGTAATGTTATCTATTTAGTTTGGTTAAACGTTACTACTGATTAGTGAGTTCAATCCTCATTGGGTGCCCTAAACTTGTGGCATTGTTTCAAAGTAATCTAATCATAGGAAATTACGACTGGGATATCGGCGTGAGGAAGTTGGTCTAGCTCGATTCTTAGTGGATGCTTCAGACTTGTGATCTTGTGCCAGACTAAGATAAACTTAGTAAATTACAATAAAGAACGATTAGATAGAGAATGTGATGCTGTTCGGAATTTCATTATTGCTAAGAAAAAGAATAAAAACGGAGAATGGGCAAATTGAATGAATGAACAAATTAAAGAAGAAAAGAAGAAAGGAACGAATGAAGACAATCGAATGAAATAAAATAACGGTGCAAGAGGAATTCAATTTATTCATTCTTGATGACGTCGACAATGACGGCGGCATTTTTTTTTTTTTTTTTTTTTGCTAGAGACATATTTCTGCTATTGGCTTATGGAATTATGTGTGCACAGTTTGATTGGAAATTGCAACACGGGCTAAAGGATCAAACAGATAATTAGAAAACACTCTGGAGAAATTTGGCTAAGAAGATGGAAAATAGGGGAAAAAAACACAAGGAAAAAAAAGAAAGAAACATTCATAGTATACTCGTCTTAGTTGTTATATTAACAACGTTTCGGCTTCTGCACTCTCCGACCGTCTTCTTTGCAGTTTTCGGTAACTTACTCGGAATTTTGAACCAAACACTTTATTCAATAAACGGGAGTGGATTATTTGAATTTTGTTTTCCACGCATTTCTTTCATTGAATCAGAGTTATATTAGTTTTCCGATCAGAACGATTGAACCCAATCCTTCTGTCACATCAAACCAGATATGCTAACCGGCTGAGCTATGACGATTCAATGAAATAAAATAACGAAGGAATTCAATTTATTCATTCTTGATGTCGCCTACAATGAAGAAAGATCGTTTTACTGTAAAACGATGAGACCTACTTTCCAATCGAGTAGCATGCTTAGTGCAAAAATGTTTACACAACATTCTAGAGAGAAAGTTGGTTTCAGAGATACAAACATCAGGTCGTGAACATATTATCTCAACGAAATAAAGAAAAATCGTCATTGAATCGAAAGGACTTGTATTTGACATTTATTGTCAAATCTCATATGTAGAGTATTTCTATTCGATGTCCAGAACTGAAAATAAAATCTAAACATATATCTAAACCCATCGCTATTCTATGTTCTTTCTGCGAAGTTTTATACGTAGTAAAAATAATAATACGGGCTGTGGAAAGATGTAGCGATATAGTGTCAGAAGTCATCTTGTTAATGTAAAAAAAAAAAAAAAAATCTGAAATTGCCGGACCGATTATCAGCTAAGTGAAGGTGGACCCCACGGGAAACATGTCAAACGGTCTTGACAAAGAGGGATACTCAAGGAATCCAGATCCTGAGGACTTCAATGAAAGATGACAGGACAAAAAACCAAAAAAAGACAGAGGATCACGACACGAAAAATAAGGTGCACGCCGATCTGACGGTTCGCCCTCTCAACACTCATCGCCTCTGCCTCGCTCGTCTACAGCCGAAGGTTAGGGAAATAAAAGAGCAACAAAAGTACATACCTGTAATCTACAATTCATTTATGGAAGTAGGAAATTGTGGAGAGCATTAATTGTCTATGTCCTGAAGGAACAGAACATTAAAGAAAGTTGGTTCACGTGTCTTGCGAGATCATTTTTCTCTCTAAAATCTATCCAATATCTACCATTCTTCCATGCTTAGAATATTGCTGCCACATATGGTCCGGTGCCCCTGCTATTTACCTTGAACTCCTTGATAAAATCCAAAAAGAATCAACAATATTATTGGTCCTTATATGGCGGTTCGGCTTCAGTCACTTTCCCACTGCTGTAAGGTTTCCTCACTGTGCCTTTTCTATAAATACTTTCATGGTAATTGTTCCAATTGTTGCAGTTTTTTGTGTGTATTATGTAACTAGTGAGCCAGCCCAAATGACTTGACTCACTTTATAGTCCACCAATAGAAGGTTAACCAATCAGAAGAGGTAATATATTCAATCCGTCGTGTATAAAGGCGGCCATTTTGTTTACTCTATCCGAATGTCTAGTGTCAACTTGTCAGGCGAAGAGGAACAGAAGGAAGAACTACTCTGCTACTTTACCGGGATATCCACTGCTAACCTGAACAACGCTTCCCTACTGTCTTCGAAATATTCACTGCTAACCTCTGGATTCTATAGTCAAAGATGACCGTCATCATGAACAACACCAATGAGCTCTTCACTATGGTACCTTGAGTTTATGAATTTAAGCGCAGTACTAGATGTGCGTCGAGATCTCAACAATTTACAGTTGTGCTGGCTAGATGTAGCTGTAAGTTCTAACAGTTTCTTTTCTCGCACTTCTCACTCGTGGAACCCCCTTTCGGCTCCATGATTTCCAACCAACTTTAATCCGCAAGAAAATATTATCAGTCCTCCTATATGGCAGCTATGCCAGAATGTTAGTTGAGAAATGATCGCTTTCGGTTGTGTCCATGGGAGAGAAAGTCTGATATCATGGACCCCCGAAACTTTCTATAACCCCAGAATAGACAGGAAACATTCTGGTGCGCAATATACGTGTATAAAATTTGATTGCCAAAGCTAAGCAATATCAGAAAAAACAAAAAAAACAAAAAAAAAACATCGTTAGAAACAAAAAAAAATAAAGAAGGTTACTGAACTGTTATTTATTATCAGTCCTCCTATATGGTAGTGAATACTGGACAATCTCACAGATAAAAGGAAGACTTAAGGCAACATATGGTTCTACAGAAGGATACTGATAATACCATGGACTAAATATGTGAGTAACACCAGACTTTTAGAGAAGATGGAAACATAATGACTCTTATAATTAATCTCATGAAGAGGCAATTTAAATTTCTAGAGTACACAGATGAGTAAAGAGTGCTTGGAAAATTTGATGCACCCACAGTAGATTGATGGCAAGAGTGATAGATTAAAAGCGACGTTTAAGCTATCTAGGATGGTAGAATAGAATTTAGGTGAAAGAGCAAAAATTCAAAATTTACTAAAAGCTATAAAGGACTGGAAATTGTGGAGAGCCATGACCGCAAACGTCTTGAAGAGACACGGTACATAAAAAAAAGAATAATATTTAATTCGGTTGATATTATGCACTGAAAACACTTGTTCGAAACTTTACTTTTCACACACACACACACACACACACACACACACACACACACACACACACACACACACACACGGATACACTGTCTCTTTATTTTCTTTTTTTCTCTTTCTCGCGTTCTCTCTCTCTCTCTCTCACTTTTTGCCTGTGTCTGCTAAGAAATCGTGATAACAGATACGAGTGCATTGATAAAAACTTTGAACAAATGCTCACATATATGTTTCATATATAGAAATACTTGCTCACCCACGCAACCTCTCTCTTTCACTCTCTCTCTCTAACCGTCTCTCTCTTTTTTTTCTCTCTCTCTCTCTCTCTCTTTCGCTCTTTTTCACTCCTACTTCTCTCTACCTGAATTTCTAAATCCAAACAAAGAAATAACAATTAATTATACCAAGGTATTGGTAAAATACTTTCAACGAACTTTCACCAAACATTTACTCACCCACGCAGACTCTCACTCTCACTCTCTGCTCTTCTCTCTCTTCAACAATCACTCTCTCTCACCTTATCTCATTCTCACTCTCTCTCTCTCTCTCTGACTCACTCTCTCTGTCCTCTCTCTGTCACTCAATCTCTCACTCTCACTCTTTGCTCTCCTCTCTCTCTTCAACAATCACTCTCTCTCACCTTATCTCATTCTCACTTTCTCTGTCCTCTCTCTGTCACTCAGTCTCTCATTCTCACTCTCTGCTCTTCTCTCTCTCTTCAACAATCACTCTCTCTCACCTTATCTCATTCTCACTCTCTCTCTCTCTGACTCACTCTCTCTGTCCTCTCTCTGTCACTCAATCTCTCACTCTCACTCTCTGCTCTTCTCTCTCTCTTCAACAATCACTCTCTCTCACCTTATCTCATTCTCACTCTCTCTCTCTCTCTCTGACTCCTCTCTCTGTCCTCTCTCTGTCACTCAATCTCTCACTCTCTGCTCTTATCTCTCTCTTCAACAATCACTCTCTCTCACCTTATCTCATTCTCACTCTCTCTCTCTCTGCCCTCTCTCTGTCACTCAATCTCTCACTCTCACTCTTCCTTTCTGCTCTTCTCTCTCTCTTCAACAATCACTCTCTCTCACCTTATCTCATTCTCACTCTCTCTCTCTCTGATTCACTCTCTCTCTCTGACTCACTCTCTCTTCCCTCTCTCTGTCACTCAATCTCTCACTCTCACTCTCTGAAACTTTTATAAACCAACACAGGAAATATTAAAAAAAAAAGCCACCAGTGGTTTGCTAAGAAAGTTTCAGCACACGTGCTCTCGCGCACACACTCTCTCTTGATTTCTCTCTCTCTCTCTCTCTTACATTCCTCTCTCTTTATCTTTGAATATTTTCGTCTCTCTACCTCCTTTTGAGTCTTTTAAAAACTAAGCCACTAAATAATAATAACGTGTTGAAACTTTCTTAACAATCCTCTCATATATGGATTGGTAAGAAAGTTTTAACACCCCCTTTTTTTTCACTCTCTTTTTTACGACCCATATTCCCTCTCTCTTTTTTACCCCTCCCCATCTCCCTGTCCCTCTCACTCTTTTACGTCTTCCTATCTCCCTCTCCCTCTCTCTCTCTCTTTTACGTCCTCATTTCTCCCCCGTCCCTCTCTCTCTCTTATGTCTGCCTCTCTTCCTCTGAATACTTTAAAAGCCAAGTTACAAAATAATAACAGATATGAGTGGGTTGTTAAGAAAGTTTCAACATTCTCTCTCTCTTTTACGTCCTCCTATCTCCCTGACCCTCTCTCTCTTTTACGTCCTCCTATCTCCCTGACCCTCTCTCTCTTTTACGTCCTTCTATCTCCCTGACCCTCTCTCTCTTTTACGTCCTCCTATCTCCTTGACCTTCTCTCTCTGTTTTACAACCTCCTATCTTCCTGACCCTCTCTCTCTTTTAAGTCCTCCTATCTTCCTTACCCTCTCTCTCTCTTTTACGTCCTCCTATCTCCTTGACCGTCTCTCTCTGTTTTACGTCCTCCTATCTTCCTGACCCTCTCTCTCTTTTACGTCCTTCTATCTCCCTGACCCTCTCTCTCTTTTACGTCCTTCTATCTCCCTGGTCCTCTCTCTCTTTTAGCTCCGCCTCTCTATCTCTCTTCTTTTGAATCTTTTAAAAGCCAAGTCACCAAATAATAACAGATATGTGTGGGTTGTTATGAAATTTTCAGCACACACACACGCACACACACACACACACACACACACACACACGTACTCTCTCTGTTTTACATTCCAATTTCTTTGTCTTTCTTTCTTACGTATGTCTCTCTATCGCTCCTTCACGTCACATAATAACAGATATGAGTTGTTAAGAAAGTATCAACACACATCCACACACACTCACAAACGCACACACATACTCACTCACAGACACATCAAACATGCAGACTATCTCTCTCTCTCTCTCTCTCTCTTTCTCTCTCTGTCTTACGTCCCTATTTCTTTCCTTCTTTTTTCTTTTTTTCTTTCTTTTTTTCACTTGCTCTCTCTCCCGTCTGCCTTTCTGTCTCTTCTCCTCATCCTTTAAAAACCAAATCACGGATAACAGATACGAGTTAAGTTTCAACACACACACACACACACACACACACACACACACACACACACACACACACACACACACACACACTTATAAACACACGTACATATTCACACATTCTTTTTTACGTCCCTTTCTTTCTTTCTTTCTTTCGCTTTCTCTTACGTTTGCCCTTTCTATCTCTCCGATATATGAGTGGGTTGTTAAGAAAGTTTCACCCCCCCCACACACAGGTAATCTCTCTCCTTTACATCCTTATTTCTTTCTCTCCTTCTCCCACTTTCCCTCTCTCACCGTCCGAATCTTTTAAAATCGAAGTTAACAAATAATGACAACCAATACAAATGTGTTGAGTCGAAAGTTCCTCAACATTTTCCATCGTCAACAAAACTTGACTTCTCCGAAAAAAAAAAAAAAAGAACACAGAGAAATTATTCAGCCTAATCACTATTGTTAATCGTCACGTTCTGCCAATATGTCGGCAAAACACATTCCTTTGCAATAAAATTACTTCAATCGGAGGCGGTTTTCAGTTCAGTTGTTGACGTCATTGTCATTTCGTAATCCCTTCTTATTCAAGAAGTTGTGTAAAGAGAAGAAAATAGGGGTAATCAGAGAGCGCACTAAGACACCTGAATAGAGTGGGCGTGAGCAGCGTCTGAACACAGGTTTTCGTGGGACATCCGTGTAACGTGTGACCTGACACTGTCGAGCAATAAGTACATTTTGTGCACCTGGAGGAAATTGCACCAGTTACACTTTGCAGACTTACGCGCTAGTGTTTGGCAGAAATATTTTGCAGTAAACATTTCTCAGCAAACAATGCCTCGCACAGAGTAATATTAATAAAATTTAGACTTATCCTTGTTCAACTTTGGTTTTTTGGAAGTAAATATTTCTAAGTAAACAATACCTTGCATATAGCATTATTAATAAATCGTAGACTAATCCTTGTCCTTTTGGCTATGACAAAGAAAATCCTCTGTAAACAATACCTTGCACATAGCATTATTAATAAAACATAGTCTATTTCTGATGCAACTTTGGCTTTTAGCAGTAAACATTTCTCTGTAAACAATACCTTGCACAGACCATTGTTAATAAAACATAGTCTATTTCTGATGCAACTTTGGCTTTTAGCAGTAAACATTTCTCTGTAAACAATGCCTTGCACAGACCATTGTTAATAAAACATAGACTATTTCTGGTGCAACTTTGACTTTTAGCAGTAAACATTTCTCTGTAAACAATACCTTGCACAGAGCATTGTTAATAAAACAGACTATTTCTGATGCAACTTTGGCTTTTAGCAGTAAACATTTCTCTGTAAACAATACCTTGCACAAAGCATTGTTAATAAAACATAGACTATTTCTGGTGCAACTTTAACTTTTAGCAGTAAACATTTCTCCGTAAACAATACCTTGCACAGACCATTGTTAATAAAACATAGACTATTTCTGATGCAACTTTGACTTTTAGCAGTAAACATTTCTCTGTAACCAACACCTTGCACAGAGCATTGTTAATAAAACAGACTATTTCTGGTGCAACTTTGACTTTTAGCAGTAAACATTTCTCTGTAAACAATACCTTGCACAGACCATTGTTAATAAAACAGACTATTTCTGATGCAACTTTGGCTTTTAGCAGTAAACATTTCTCTGTAAACAATACCTTGCACAAAGCATTGTTAATAAAACAGACTATTTCTGGTGCAACTTTGGCTTTTAGCAGTAAACATGTAAGCAATATCTCACTCATAGCATTGGTAATAAAACATAGCTAATCCTGGTGCAACCTCAGCTTCTTGTCAGTAAACATTTCTCAAGAACGAATGCCTCACACATAGTATTGTTAATAAAATATTGACTAAATCTTGTGCAACTTTGGTAGTAAACATTTCTCTGTAAACAATACCTTGTACATAGCATTATTAATAAAACTTGAACTATTCCTGATGCAACTTTGGCTCTTTTTTTGGTAGTGCCGAGACAGATGGGAAGCATTTTAACAGAACATCGGAAATGTGACGCTAAAATCCCAAGTACGCATTGGACGGGCGAAAGAAGCATTCCAAAACTTAAAGAAGGTTTCGAGAAACAGAAAAAAATCGTTAGAAACAAATAAAGTACTTGATTGCTATTTGTTATTCAACCTCTTATATCGTAGGAAATGCTGAACACTCTCGTCACGGATGACGAGAAAACTAGCAGTAGAAATGTGGTACTGGGAATTTGATGGATGAGGCGAGTAAAACAACAAGGAAGACTTAAAGAAAAGTCCAACAGAAAGAATACTTCTATTCAGAATCAGAAAAAGACAAACGAAATTCGTTGGACGCATAATGAGGAAGGAGGGCATATTGCGGACAAGAGAACTAAGGGAAGACAGAGAGCCATTTTCCTGACGAATAGATGGCGGAACGGGAGGCGGGAACCTTAGCAAAGAAAGAATAACTGCTAAGGTTTACAATGAATAGGAAATCGTCGAGGCCATGATCGCCTATGTCCTGAAGGGGCGCAGTGCATAGAAGTTTATGGAGCGTCAGCAGCGGTACTCTAATTTATTCAGATTACTATTCGCGTGTATTAAGAACTTCAATATATGCACTGTTCCAAACGAATTTTTTTACTATGGTCCCTCGGTGAATGCAGTACCTCAATCAGTTAAAGTCTAGCTTGTATCATTGAATACCTCCAAAACAAAGCTATTAATGTTTCTTCATCATAAAGCAGACCCTAAATTTTGTCCAGTCCTGTTAAACGGTTGTATACTCACTGAGACTCCTTTCCTTGAAAGTCTATTGTGACTCAAACTCACTCCAAACCTCGAGTGGGACTCGTAAATTTGTGCCATCGCAAAAGATACTTGAAAAATGGCCAGTTCCTTGTAGCGCACCAGAAAGTACTTGATTCCTCTTGCACTGATCCATATCTCATCGAAAAACTGGTTTCTATATGATCTCTGAAGATAAGCAAAGTTAAGTCTGGTCAGTACTTAGATGGGTAACCGCTTGCAGATAACAAGTGCTGCAAACTTGGATCTGTAGGTGGTATTATGAATAACAGAACGGAATATTAAATCGGAGATCCGAGTTCAAGTACTACTTGTCTTTTATTCAATCAGTCTTCTGAAATTAATTCACTGTCTCAAATATATACATATACACACAAATACTTGGCGACTGATCTCTTGTTAGACCTAACTCTCCCAACTCAATTGGGAAAAGACTGACTTGCATCATTCAAGACCTTCAAAATCAAACTAGTATCATTTCACAACCTGGCTACCTTTACGAGCTTGTATAAATGGATGTCAGAAAAGTGATTGGTAGGGATAAAGGGAGATATTGCTGAAAGCTACTAACCCTATGAAGTAGTGAAGAGACATAGTGGCCGACTCGCCCCCTGAACGCACAGAGCATATAAAAGGAAAAGAATCCTAAATTTAGTAAATAACCCAAGTGGAATGTTCTAGAAAATTCGAACTTTTCTATACCTGCGAGGTGGGTGGTAATTAAATAAGTTATCTCATTAAAATCCGAGGGTTATCGAAGCCAAAGAAAATTTTATTGAAAAGTATGTTAATTCTTTCCTGTTTATTTCTGTTCACAAAGATTCGGATTTAAACTAAATACCTGAGCTGAAATACCGAACCAGAAAATGACAGCAATTCGATTTCGAGGAATTATAAAACAAAGACGTCTTTCAGTTGCAGAAAAAGTACAATTTCGAGAAGAGTAATGTCGGAGATAGTTTCTTGGGCGTTCGGTTTATTGATTGGTCGTCTTTCTTGGTAACTGTTCAACTGAGATAATGAGAGATTTTAAATGTGTTTATTACATGATGGACCACATGGTTGACGTGTCAGACTCTGTGATTAATGCTGACTATGTCTTCTAGCTTTGGTGACTAAAGGCGTGAATAAATTCAATGGCGATCAACAATAGTCACTTCTGAGTAATTTCGAACAGGTGGGAGCTCATTATGGAGAAGGTTGTCTTCTATCTGTTGAGTTACAATTGATAAAAAAAATTAGCGTTTTCATAAAAATAATTGCTAAATCAATTAAATCATTAAACGAAATTATTAAAATTTGGTCAAAGAGATTTAATGTATTTAACTTGTATTTAAACAAGTATTTAAGTAGTATATATTCCAGTTGAATCCATTATATTCACTTACATGCTAATACCCTTGGGAAAGGCGTGAATCCTTTTCTTCTCCCCACTCCAGCTATGGGTAAATAGCAGGACAGACTGGGTTCTACAGTCTTGGATGGCAACTGGTCTAGGAGAAGGACAACTCTGAATTAAAAACCTATGGAACGTTGTTTGAGGACTTTGTGGCACGTAGTGCACCAGGTCTCTGTATTCACCCCTTCAAAAAGTGTGGTTGGTTCTGCACTAAGCCTTCACCACTATAATCAAATCATATGTGAAGGTTGTCTGGGCTGTCGGTTCCTAGGAACTGAGCAGCTTGACCCTCATACGTCGAATACGACGGGAGAGTCCACCATATATATACATTGATCTGAAAAATGATCTACAATCTGTTGTTAACTAGGGAAAGAAATGCCTTGTTACTTTTAACATCTCTAAAACGAAACTGCTCTCATTTAATCACCTGAGAAAACCATTTCGCCTCCCATCAGTATGACTGATGCTAACCTCCAACAAAGTGATATATTGCATTATCTCGGGCTAACGTTTTCCGTTGAAATGCGGTGGAAAGACTATATTGAATCAGTTGCCAGGTCTGTGGCCAGGCAAGCCGGTTCACTGTCTCATGCGAGACAATTTTTCTGGTCAGAATCTATCTTACACATTTATAAGTCTACTATTTATCCATGCATTGAATATTGCTGCCACATCTGTTTTGGTACTTTAGAGAAATCCAAAGAAGTATCTGCAATGTTATCAGTCTTGATCCGGAATCTCGCCTCAGTTACTTTCTCATCGCCGTAATATAGCTTTTCTATAAATACTTCCGTGGTAATTGTTCTAATGAACTTGCCTCTTCGGTATAGTGACTTTACGTAAGAGATTGGCAGTTAGGTCTCATCATTGTACAATTGTAATTGCTAGATGTAACCGTTCTATGCTAACAGTTTCTTCCCTCCCATTTCTCGTCTGCGGAACTCTCTTCCGGCTCCTTTCTTTCCAGTCAATTTTGATTTTCCAAAACATAAGTGTAATGTTAATTGTTAACTTTTATCTACATAATTCCTCTTCTTTTATTGTTTTCTCTTCTTAACAATGTTTTTCATCTTCTCATATTCTCTGAAGCTAAGTAAGCCCTTGCGCCTTAGTGGCTTTATTGCCTTGTTGGGGAGGGGGAATAATAATAAGTATAATTTAACTGATTCAAACTAATTCTCTTACCTATCGATTTCATTGTCAGTGTGAGGCTGATTACACACAGTTATTGAAAAATTGGTTTTCTCACTATGCATATGTAAAAGTCATCTTCAAGTCATCTTCTGCATGAATTTTTATTAATCATTTCAATCGAAAACAAAGGCCACGAAGATGTAAGCGGTTAGTGAGAGCAAAAGAAACAGAGAGTATGGCGTTAGATAGCATTAGGAGCGTTTAACTAGATTGAAAAAGATCGCTTTTGATTGTACTGCATTTTTAAATTATCAAAATTTTTTATTAAGGCTAAAAACATTAACTAGAGCTTTAAACGATAGGAAGTTGTGAAGAACCATAATCACCTTTGTCTTATAATTCCTTAAAATCGAATTACTGTCATTTTCTGGTTCCGCATTTCAGCTTATGTATTTAGTTTAAATCCGAATTTGTGAGGACAGAAATAATCAGGATTGATTTGTTTTTACGGCTTATCAACCTTTTGTCAGATTATTTAAATGCCAGAAAATATTTTTAGATTTTAAGAATCATTTAGAGATAATAACGATTTGCTGATACATGTCATAGTATTTAACCCATAGCTGGGAGGAGAAGTCATTTATTCATACCTTCCTTGAGGCTATTTGCGCGTAAAGGAATATAACGAACCCAACAGGAATTGGAACTTAGTTCTCTGATTTCCAATTCCGAACCGTTACCCATTACACTAGCCTCACATACAAGTTTACATCACTTAGTATTACAAAGCGGCCACTCATCTAGGTACTGACCAGGTTCGACGTTGCTTAACTTTGACTTTGGTCGTTTTAGGAGAACTAATGTTTCAACGCGATATGGGCGTATGCCACCATATATATATATATATATATATATATATATATATATATATATATATATATATATATATATATATATATATATATATATATATATATATTTTTAATGTTTCACCCCAAGCAAGGCGGGAAGCCACTAGGATGCAAGGGGTTACAGGAAATAGCAAGATCAGATAGGAGTGATAGAAGAAAGGATGAGGGTAGTGGATAGATTAAGGCAACTGGAGATGTCGATTGACATTACATTTGAATAGCTGGAGATTATAGCTCACAGGGAAACAGGAGAAGGGAAGGAGTTCCACAGGCGAGAGGTGCGAGACATGAAGCTATTAGAGTAGAAGAGACGGCTACATTTAGGAGTTACGACAGTGAAGGGGTGAGAGCGGGATGCCAGCCTCGTAGGGCGCTGGAACTCATGACGTCTGGGAACCAGCGAATGCAACTCCTCGGAGCAATTTCTATGAAAGTATTTGTAGAACAGACAGAGGGAGGCGACGGCGCGTCTGTGAGAAAGTGACTGTAGATGAGACGCCAGGGCAGGGCCAACCATATTGCATATCCGCCTCTGGAGCCTATCAAGAACCCCGAGGCAAACAGAAGGGGCGCCAGACCATATATGGCAGCAATACCCCATGCAGGGGGCGAATTGTGGATTTGTATATCTGGAGGATCGACTCAGGGAAAAAAAAACTTCCTAGCGCGGCTCAGGGAGCCAACTTTCCTCGCAGTGGACGACGCAATTGACTCGATGTATTTATTCCATCTCAGGTCAGCAGTCAGCGTGAGACCGAGAAGCCGCAGAGAGTTTGGAGAAAGACGTCAACTTGAACTGACGCAAAGATAATTTAAGTTTGCTATTTAACAAGAATAAATGTATGTTTTATATGCATATATTACGCGCCTTATGCTTCCTTATTCTAGGGTAATACAAAGTTTCAGGCTTTAATGACATCAGACTTTTCTCTCCCATGCGCCCAGCCGAAAGCGACCATTTTTAGACGAGCATAGTTTCTGCATGAATTGTAAGAATATTTGTGCCAACTCAAATCATTTTTTTTTTCAGTTCTATGTAGGAATTCTGACCGGGATTAGATTGTATTTACCCAAGTCTCCGCACTGAGACGGGGCGTAACTCAAGATCGGGGTTAATGTGTGGAACCCTAGCGTGTACACTCGGGACAGGGACAAAATTGCCCAACCTCCGCAATCGTCAGTTACGCTGGCATCGGTATGACTACCGATTCCAACTCTCTAATCCAATGGGGTGAGGAGATGGTCGAGATTAGATTATATACCCAGAAAGAAAATACTTCTTTACTATAATTTTTTTATTGGCAGCTGTGCAGGTCTTGTTGGGGTTTCATAATATTTAAAAAATGAAAATAAATACATTCACACAAGTTTACTTTGTTTAGCGTATATCAACTCGTTATGGGGCATTTCATATCGAAATGTAATTTTCTTAGGAGCATGAGTATTTTATTTTTACAAAAAATTTGCTGGTAATATATTTTTATTATGAAAATGCATTGCTGGTATTTTCACTATGAAACAATATGAACGTATATTGTGGGGCTCGCCCCTTGTACACAAGATGGACTCGTCCAAAGTATACTTATACTACGGAGAGATAGCGTGAGAAAAACGTCGAGACAGGGTGTTCACCCAGAGTTATACAAGAGTCCAGAAAGAGAGATAATTACGGCTTCATTTACAGAGACTTGTACATATACTTTTCTACTAACCCGCATTCCTGGACTACTAATCTTCATTTCAAGTTTGTATTCTTACGTTTAATACACATATTTTTCTATTTCAATTACTGGCGTTGTTTATTTATTTGTGCAGGATTCCATCCCCGGAATCCACAACAACGTATAAAGATACATTTTTATGGTTAAAATCAGCGTTAACTGGAAAGCAAGAAGCCAAAAGAGAGTTCCACTGGTGAGAAGTGCGAGAGAACAAACGGATAGCATAGATCTTCCGGTTACATCCCTCTAGTTCAATTGTAAAATGAGACCTAGCTGCCAATCTTGTATTTCGCTTAAATTCATAATGTCTAGGTATCAAATCTCAAAAGAACAATTACAATGAAAGTATTTACAGAAAAGGAAGCTACGTTACAATGGTAGGAAATTGACTGAAGCCGAAATGTCAGGTTAGGACTAATAACATTGCAGATCCTTCTGTGTATTGTTTTCAAGAATCTCTAAATACATAGTAGAAGCACCAGACCATATGTGGCAGCAAGATTCAATGCATGGACAAATGATTGACAAATGATTGACAAATGATTAATAAATAGATTCTTTCGAGATGGTTATGGCTCTCACCAAATTCCTTTTCTTTATTAAACTGCCATGGTTTCCTAGCTATGACGGTAGACCGTTTTCCTATCTTCTCGATGGTTTGAAATTCAGAGTTGTTCCTCTAGTCGTGATGCATCAGAATCTATGCATTTAATTAACCCACAGGTGGGGAGGGAAGAAAGGAATCTTAGTAAGAGCAATAACGCAAAGTGAACTCAGAAAACTAGAATAAAACTTAAAATCGGTACGCCTTTGATTAGTTTCTGGAAGGCATCTTTTTCTATTACTATACGAATAGCAAAAGATGCCTTTCAGAAGCTAAACAAAGTATTAAGGAACAAGAAAATGTCATTAAAAACAAAGAAAAGACTTCTGAACTGTTATGCAATATCAATCCGCCTACATTGCAGTGTATGCTGGACAGTCTTTGTACAGATTAAGAAGTGATATGAGGCAGCAGTGATCTAGTTCTACAGAAGGATGCTGAGAATATCATGGACAGGGTATGTGACTAAATAAAAAGTATTAAGGAAAATGGAACTAAGAAAGACACACACGTAAAATCAGAAAGATAAATTGAAATAAGGAAAGGAGCGTGGAGAAATTGACACTCAGAGGGTCTTCTGAAGATAAGCGAGTTTGAATTAATAATGAGTAGCCAATCGAGCGAGCTTGTGTAAAAAGATGACAGAAAAAGGTTGTGAGGGGGATAGTAATGGTAATACTAATAAAAGCCGTTTCCTTATGAGGAAAGATTCGGCATCCATTTACGGAGTAACTAGTGATCATTTCTGTTGAAATTTATGAAAGATTTCTCTTGAAAAAGGAAAATAGATTTCAAAGTCCAGTAGTTGTTATCAGTCTTTCCAGTACTGCTGGGGATTTCCTTCTTGACCTTTTGTTTGAAGTCATGGAAAATGCCAATATCTTGATTATGTAATTATTTTCTCTTCCAGTTAGATGTGCTGCCAATTTTAATTGTTGCTTCTGTTGGATGTCCTCAAGCGATATAGTTTATATGATATGGTACCGTTTTTTCTTTGGATTATGTAACCCCAGTCCATGAGATATAAAGTAGCAGGTCCTCTCTAAGACATAACAGCTTCATTTGCTCAAAGCCATTTTAACCATTGATCTGAGGAAACGGCTGTGTATAGCTGAGAGTTGAAATATTTCTGAACAAGTTTGGTACCATACATGATATCTATATGAAAATTTAGATATAACAAGGTTATTGTTGTAACTCAGGGAAGGTTACCGAATAGAATAATCACACGAAGGTTGGTAATGAACGATAATACTTTGGACAAGAACAACACATATAAGATTCGCCAGCGTCGCGTAGAAGTAGTTGTCAAGTGCTAGAAGTCAGTCAATTGAATTCCACAATGAATCTCCACCTGCATATCTACCAACCATACACGCGGTCAGATATGGCACAAGGCCGAATTTAATGTGGGGTATCCGAGCCCGTAGGCTCGGCCAAAAATTCCCCGTAGACCCCGAGTCGGGTAGCTATTTCTCGAGACGAGACTCTGCCCTTCGTCATAGCCTTGTCTGGGAATCCTCTCTGTCCGGAGGCAGAGAGTTTGGCCAGCATAGCTGGAGACGAATTTCCAACGGCAGACCAACATACAGTATATACTACTATATTTATGTGAATGGGAACATGCACATTATCGTCCGTAGGTATGCTGCAACAATTATTTAAGATGACTTGAAATTTTAGGTTAGTGTTTTGGTTTTCTAGTAACTTGCTGTGTTGGGAGAAGTATTCTATTTTCAATTTCCTTATATATATATATATATAAAAAAAATTATTAAGCGCTACAGTGCGGAGCCATGAGTTCCCATGCCCTTGAGGGACATTGGTAAGAAGAAGAAGAAGAAGAAGAAGAAGAAGAAGAAGAGAAAAAGAAGAAGAAGAAAAGAAAAAGACGATAAGAAAAGAAGAAGAAGAAGAAGAAGAAGAAGAAGAAAGAAAGAAAGAAAGAAAGAAAGAAAGAATGAATCAAAAGAAAACATGAAAATGAAACGAATTAGATAAAAATAAAAGAAAATGATTAAGGACACAGAAACAAAATTGATTGTTTTGTTTTTTATGGCTTATCAACCTTTTATTGTTTATTTAAAGCCAGAAAATATTTTTAGAGTGTAAGAATATTTTGAGATAATAATGATTTACTGAGACAAGTTTTAGTAATTAACCTATAGCTTGGGGTAGAAGAGATGGATAAACATCTCCCCCAAGAGACTTTGCGTGAAAGTGAATATAACTAACCGGACCATTATCCATTACATCACCTACACATCGATGCTTACTGAACTTAGTATTCCCAAGCCGTCACCCACCTTGGTACTGACCAGGTTCGACGTTGCTTAACTTTGGTGATCATACGAGAACCAGTGTTTCAACGTGATATGGCCGTAAGCCCGAAGGAAGAAAAAAAGGTTTAAAGAGAACAAGAAAAGAAGAAGAAGAAAAGAAAAAATATGTTAAATAAAAACCAGAGAAAATGGAAAAAAGAAAACAAAAATAACAACAACAAAAAAATAAAAATAAAAATAAAATAAAATGACAGAAAATAGATTATTTCAAAATTAGAATTATCATCTTTATCGTAAATTTCAAAATCAGAAATGATCTGCGAGCAAAGCTAAATTGTTCGAGACAGAGAAAACGACGAGTCTTTCAAGAGTTGCACGAAAATAAAAGGTAGTTCCAGAATAAAAGAATCATTGGTAAAAGCACGAAGCACTTTCGTATAAATAGTGCCAAGTTGTCTCCGGGTCGCGTCGGATGCGTCCATTTGCGAAATTGCGACTATTAATCCTATTGCTAATGGTCAGCGTCGTCTCGATACGAAATAGTGTTTGATTAATTCAGTGGTGCATTATTGGGGATCATGCTCCACTGGTTCAGACGTAAAGATCAACTCTGCTAACAATCAATGCTTTTGCATTTCTTGCAGCACAAAGCCGACACCTACATCCCACCACTGCTCACTCGCAATTCACCTACGCTTCTATTCTTCCTCTTTACAGACATCGGTATCAACTGAAATTCAGATGAGTTGCTGAAGAGAAGAATCACAAGTCGGCTTAGACTACAATTCCTATTCTTAGATAATTTACTCAAGTTAGCCACAAGGTCATTCCATATTGCTATTTTATTATATATAAACCATGTTTGGCAAAGTTTAACAAACGTACCTGCATAAAAACGATATGTCAAACAGATACCGTTATTAATGTATACTCTCTCAGCATTTTTATTCCTTTAAGGCATTTGTTCTTGGCTATTTTTGTCCAACGTAACCTTTTCCCCATTAATTAGAATGTCATTCCGGCATTTCCAAGATTGTAGATTCAAAAGGTGAATTCCAAATAATATGCTTACATGACTGAAAATTTTCATTTTTTCCATATTAGTACAAATACATTTAGATAAATTAAGTAGAGTTTTACAAATTTAATAGCAATAGAAAATGCTGATGAAATTTTTAAATTTGAATGCATGTACAGTAATTTGCTTTAATTCACAACTAATTATTAAATAAACTGAAGCAAACTTCAATAAAGAAAAAGTTCGACAGAATGCCATATTTATATATAAACCGTAACACTGATAAGGAGGCAAGCAGGTGCAAGATCACGCGTAGGTAACAAATCAGACTCAACTTAGCGCCGCTCGCTCACATATTCCGTGGCGGAACTCAACTGAGTTCTCTGTAACCATAAAACTGTGTCCCCTGGAGCCACAACTACTCTCACCAAGCCGCTACCAACTGGAGCATTAGAAGCCGGTTCAAGCGATGATGGGCCTCGGTGAATCTCTTCGTCACCGAGGCCCATTTGGAACAGTTGGTAATGATGTTCGCTTGACAACGTAACTGTCAGGGTTTCAATTCTCGGTAGTGGATGCGAACTGCTGATGAGTCCCAAATATAGGACGAAACGGCCGTCCAGTGCTTTCTGCATTCCGTTGAGGTTTCTATCAGACTCGATGAATTACTTAAATATAATTATCAAATCCTCCTACTAATTACTATATATATATATATATATATATAAAGAATTAACGGATTTACTTTTAATCACGCATTTTTATTACTTCAAAAGTTATTATAGTGGATACTCGTAATTGAAATTGACGCCCCAATTTTATTTTACACTAAACAATGTGCATTACGTCTATTGGCCGGCATACTCAAGACATCTCAATGAAGAAAATGTGCTCTGCGGCAGAAATCGAAATGATGTTCACTTTCTTAGGAAACGTTACCTTTTGATCCGGTGTGCTTCACCGTTTGGCCACGAAGAACCTCACAGTACAGCAAGTTTGTATTTTTCCCTTTTAGGAAAACACATTTCTTCACTAAGAGATGTTTTGCCAAATGTGTATCCAAAACGTTAACAAAGGAATTACGAAGGGTACCATAAGGTTACTGTACTGTACTGATGCGGCATTCACCCTGGGCGGATTGAGCCTGCTTCTTCCTGTTATGAGAAGAAGATTCTTGGGATAAATTACAGAAGTAGGGTACCCAGGCCTACTCGGATAACGTTCTTGCTTGCCGCGGGGTTCCCACAGACGCAGAGACAGGAACGACCAGAAGCCGCCGGTTAACGATGCAGACGCTCCTTGGATTTTCACCAGAGCCCTTGTTAGCCGGCGTGTGTGTCAGACCTGTCCGCCTTGGGTGGCCCTACCAGGAACGAAGTTCCGGGCGGCATAGCTCTGACACTACCGTTTACACCCCCGCACCGACTGTGAGGTAAGGGTTGGACTTTGGACTCCGTAAGGTTGAAACCCAATGGAGCACATTCAACTGATCTCCTGATTTTTAAAGTTAAAGAACGACATGTTATTTTAATTTTTATTTTATTTTTTTCACAGGGGCATTGAGCACTTTTTAATGCCACTGTTTCCTTGTCTGATTCAACTCTGACCATTAACATTTAATGCATTATATCTATCTATATATCTATATATGAATAAATATATATCAATATATATGCATATGACGATCGCTAAAGCGTGAAACCCAGGGTCACAAACTCACATCTATCCAACCAAATATGTTAGCTCTATCTCTGATATTGAGCGCTTTCTAATAAGTACGTATATAATATATAAATAATTATACATATATATATTTATTTATATTTATATACACTTTTCACACACACACACACACACACACACACACACACACACACACACACACACATATATATATATATATATATGTGTGTGTGTGTGTGCGTGTGCGTGTATATCAGTATATATATAACAATATATATGTATACATATTTCAATGTATATATCCATATATCATATATATATCATTATCTATCTATCTATCTATCTCTCTCTCTCTATATATAATCTATATGTATATTGATATATAAATATATAAATGCATATATATATATATATATATATATATATATATATATATATATATATATATATATATATATAATTAAAAACCATAAAACCTTACATTAATTGTACAACTCTGAGTTTCATGCCGAAGCAATAATCAACTGCTGGCATTTTTGGTTTGGGTTAACACGTTATATAGGAGCAGCAAAGATTCATCTAAGTTTTATTAAATCTAACAAAATCTGTCCAATTATTTATTGTATTTTTCCAATTTTCGAATAACATGTTGCGCGTCAGAATCATATGGACTGAGACAGTTCGTAGTACTTGAAAGAAAAAAAAGTTTAAACATACTGACCTTGTCGGTGAAAGCAAACAAAATTGAAAGAATAAATACGAAACGTATACCAATCTAACATCTTTCACTTTTATTAAAGCTTCATCATAGATTGAGAGAAAAGAGACAAAAAACAGAAACGCTGGCATTTTCTGTTATGTTTAGGTCAGTTTTCATTAGTTAGACAAAAGCCAAATGGTGGATAATTATATGTATAGGTATGTTTGTGAAGAGTCATGTATGTCTAAGTGGGCAACGGATGGTAATGTGTATTTGTAATTGTGCTAGTTGTTTTTTATCTTGTTTTAAGCTCACTTAAACAAGAATTTTCACAAAATTACATGCACGTTGAATTATCCTCTATTTTAACACACGTCTCACGTGTCGGGCCAATGAGAACTTACACAAAGATAATTGCAAATACCAGTGAATGCCAATAATAGTAAAAATACCAGTGAATAGCAGTAAAATACCGCTGGATACCAATAAAAGTTAAACATGTTAGATTGATATACATTTCCAATTTGTTTTTTGTATTTTAACATCCTGTCGGTTTCCAATCCATATTTGATCCACATTTAATCGTTAACTCATATATATATATATATATATATATATATATATATATATACTAGCAGCATGCCCTGGCGTTGCCCGTACTTGATTAAAAAATCGCACGATTCAAACAGCAATCGCTATCACTTGACTTAAAATATTTTTGCCCTTCCTTGCCTTTAAAGGAGTGCCCTTTGCAGTGCTGATGTTGCTACATACCTTACTTCTTGCCTATCTCACACTGCGAATTTTTTCTAAGCTCTATACTAAACATTAAATCTGTTACGAAAAAAGAACTAAACAAAATGAGTAAAATAGGAGTAAAGTGCCATGCAGATTTAAATTTTTCCACTTGTGACGATTGTAGCTATCGATTTTTTTGACTGCTAGCATGCTAGTTAACATTCGTGTCAGTCAGCTGTTGGCTCGCACGCTGGCCAATAGAATCTTCCTGCCTCTTCGTGGCAGCCAGCTCTCACTCTGGCCAGTAGAAAATGGCCGCAAACTACATGAAAACTGCCGTAGAACTATTAAAAAATCGATTATTTCCACTATCGATGGGACTTGAGAAATCAAAGTCAGTCTTGGCCTTTCCACTAACTTGAAGCATGTGCATGTAAATTTTGGTGAAAATCCGTCGAAAATTGCGGCCGTGCATTCGTTACACACACACACACACACACACACATCATGCCTGCCTTAATATATATATATATATATATATATATATATATATATATATATATATATATATATGTGTGTGTGTGTGTGTGTGTATTTAGGCAGCAATCCTTCTTTTATGCACATTTCATTGGATACAGCAGACAATATGCTTTGATTTATGTTTTTATACAATTTCTCATGTAATCTAATAAATGTTTCATTTTCAGATGATTATATAAAAACTGTCCAACTCGGACTTTTTATCCGAGCGCATTCACCTATACATTTAACCATTTTCAGGGTTGAAATATCTTAACTATTAATAATAAATAGATTATTGTATATATGTATTTATAAAATGTTTTCATTTTCAAAACACGGTCACGATATTGCGTCCATGTTCGTAGTTGATATTATTAAGCGTTGTACATGTAAAAACACTAGGGATAGATGTAAGCTTTGCTTGGAAGAAAAAGGTTGAGTAACGATAAAAGAATACTTCATTAAAAAAAGTTAATTAGCAAATGTAGACATAAATTAAAACGCCTATTATATCACCTTCCACCATTTTATAGTTTTTTTTTTTCTACTGAATCCATCCCTGCAGTACAACAGTTTGTTTTATTCTTGTTCTTTTTCCACTGTGTAGATGTGCTTATCCACGAATTTTTTTCATGAAATTATTTTTAATGAAAATATTTTTCCCTTGATGCTTTAAGTGCCATCACGAGTCTGCTTCTCTCATCTTTCATTTCTGTTCGAGTATTGTAAAGATCGCGTTGTGTGAAACTCGAGTCACGACTCGAGGTGTCCTTTTATAGGATTAACGTGGTTAAGCGTTTTTTGCTTGGTCTAGGCAATCTAGGATTCGAGCACTTTATTTTGAGTGAGTGTTTGTTATCTGGACCTTTTCCCTCTTTCTTTTTTCATTATTGTCGTCTTTATTTGAGATTGTATCTGGTTAAGATTTTTTGGTTTTGGCAAGGTGTCTGTTGTCAACTGTTTTGTGTTTCTTTAATACATACACACACACACACACACAGATATATATATATATATATATATATATATATATATATGTATGTATGTATAGTTATTTATTTAAAAATATCACCCCAACACGCTACATAAGAGTTCTCATGTTTCAAAACAAGAGCCGAAAACTTCAATATAATTATTTGAATTAAATTGAATTAAAGTACTAAGCTCTATTCCATCTTCAAGCGAATTTTTTTTTTTTTTTATGCAAGTTTCATTAAAGACAACCAAAAAAAGTTAGTAAGATTTTGTGTTCCTGTAAGTGTGATTTTAGGACATAAAATATGTAAAAATTTTCCAAACGTTCTACACACACACACACACACACACACACACATATATATATATATATATATATATATATATATATATAAATAATAATAATCTGTATCAGTTTATATTATTTAAAGAATAATATTTGTTGACTGAGTTATTTCTTTCGATCTTTAACTATTTTTATATACCATGCGAAATCCAGACTGATATATATAAAATGACAAAGTTAAACACAACCAAGTTGAAGTAGAAAAAATATACAGAACTCGTGGACTACACACTAGTAAGCAAATTTCAAAAATCAAGTTACTCTATTTCCTATTTTTTCACTTGCAAGGAAAAAAAAAACAGAAAGTAAATCGATTCTTCAAATCACAATTATTTTAACAAATTTCATTATTATTTTTACTTTCCACTATGACACTTTTACGCCGACATTCTTCCTAATTCTGAGAAGTCTGTTTCTTCCCCAGACATTCCCTGTGTGGCATGACTTATTGTTTTTTAATGTTCTTCAAGAATAGATAATCCATTAAAATTGCATCTTCTCGGTTATTAACTCAGGTGGCATCTCTACGTTCTTTTCAAATAAGGTCTTAGTCAACTGATGCATGGAATCCATGATTAACGATTAAATTGTAGGCATAGGTATTAATTTTTACTCTGGAGAATATATACTAATTATACATACATACATACATGCATACATATTGAAAATCCAGACGACACACTGAATAACGGATGTCTATATTTATAAGTACATAACCCTATCCCACTTAAAGTTAACCTGACTTTGTAAGTAACATATATTTAATGTATAAGTTGTCTAGGCAAATTAAAACCCAACCACCCCTAATCAAAATAGATTAAATTTTCCTTAACCTTAAAAACTCAAAATATTAAGATTATCTGCGCTTATAAATTAAGTAAATTTCTTAGAAAGTTATTCCTAGCATCGCTTGACAATGGAACGAAACTCTGGATTTTAAGTTTAATTTTTATAATTAAATTTACAATTTTATTTTCAGTTTTGAAACAGAAATTTCTGTGTCGTGATGAAAACATTTAAAAAAAAAAAATAATATATATATATATATATATATATATATATATATATATATATATGTATATGGAATAATAATCTGTTTATACATTTTTGGCTAGAGTTAGCGTTTTAAATATTAACAATTTATTATTGCACACACACACATTCACACACACACACACACATTCACACACCCCACACACACACACACACACATACACACACACACACACATTCACACACACCCACACACCCACCCACACACACACATTCACACACACACACACACATTCACCCCCCACACACACACTCACACACACACACACACACACACACACACACACACACACACACACACACCCCCCACACACACACATTACTTTCTTTCGTTTTGATCCATCGAAGCCTAAGGTCAAAACGCGTAATCTAGTTTCAATGAAATGGTTTTCCAATTATTCTCTTCAAACTTTGTCTGGATTTTACATCCCACACACACCTATATATACACACACATGCATACACACAAAAACACACACAACCCCCTTAAATATATATATATAATATATATATATATATATATATATATATATATATTATACATAGGTCATTCAAGTTGTCGCGTGGTTATGAAACTCTGGTTGCGAAAAGGCCCATTCTTTCATAGGATTTAACGTTGTTAATCGCTTTCTGTTCTGTTTAAGCAATCTAAGCTTCGAGCACTTTACTGATTACGTAAGTTTGCCTTTAGTTTTTTTAGTTTTTTAATTTTTATTCGAGACTCTATCTGGATATGAGTTTTAGGTTTACGCAAGTTGTACGTTGGTTCCACCAACGCTTTTTCTGGCTTGTCTTTAATGTATATATAGTTTTATATTTCGGCAGCAATACTTCTCTAATACAGGTTTCATTAAATGTGACTGAAAAGTTATTTCTTTTAAGTGTTTTCCTTGTGTTATTCTTGTGTGCGAATAAGATTTTCTTATTTTTTAGTCTTAATACGTGAAGAAATACAAATAATTGTTTATTCTGAGTGCTTTGAATTTATCTCTGGCGAATGGTATATAAGTGTTTGGTTTGTGTATATATATATATATATATATATATATATATAGATAGATAGATAGATAGATAGATAGATAGATAGATAATTCCCGAACATAACAACTACATGGTCTTGTTGATATTGTTAAGTAGTTGTTTTTTTTATAAGAGCTTTAATTTATATGTTGCTGCATTTTGAAATTAGAGGCGCGTATCAAAATTATGTGCTTGATGAATATATATATATATATATATATATATATATATATATATATATATATATATATATATGTGTGTGTGTGTGTGTGTGTGTGTGTGAAAATATATAGAAAATAGGAAAGAACTGGTTAGGTAAATAATCCAAAGTTCTTTAGTATTTTTGTTATTATTTAAAAAAAATAGTGCTCGATACAAAAGTAGAGCATAAATATAATTATTTATTTGAAAACATGATTCCAACACGCTACATAAGAGGTCTCATGTTTCAAAACAAGAGTCTAAAACTTCAATATAATTATTTGAATTAAATTGAATTAAAGTAAGCTCTGTTCCATCTTCAAGCGAATTTTTCTTTTGGAATAACTTATTTCTGAAATTTACGTGTTTTAATAGCATATTCATAATTGAAATCAAAATTTCCATGGTAACAGCCAGGGCGATTGTTTAAATAGGGAAGTGTGTTGGGTGTTAATAATATGTATCAGTATAGAGTTACATTCATATATGTCAAGTCAGGGTAAGGTAGGGGTGTCTAAATTTAAAACGGAAGATGTTTTCGCCCAGTCTGGTTTACGTGTCTATGGAGATTGATTTATTTTTTTTATTTCAATTCTTTATGAAAGGGTTTTGTGTATATAAAAACTGCCGTAACATTTGTTTTTTGACGACTTTATAAAGGGTTATCTATTTTTGTAGGGTATTCAAACTATTTATTAGGGCTATGGATTATAAAAATTATATTATTGTATGCTTGTTTTTAAGCTAATTATTCAATGCAAAAATTTGATTGATGATGTCGGCAAAAAACCGTTAACTCATGTCTATTGTTTAATAGATTTTTATTATTTAGAAACTTAATAATGTGCAGCTTCTCATGGAGGCACAAAGGGCATGGGTCATCCCAAGTTTTACAAGTTCTAGTCCTGTTTATAATTTTCCATTTTACTTTAGGTGTCCTATTTATTTCCTTCAAATGCCAAAAATATTTAGATAGAGAAGTTTGATTTCTTTTATTTATATTGTTGAAAGAGCATTTATGCTGCCTCCATCTGGCTTTAAATTCATTCTTCGTAGACCCAATGTATATCATATATATATATAGTTGAACATAGAAGTCAACACTCAGAGGCGACAGGCTGTTTCATGCTAGACGCAATTGTCATTATATTTACATACTCTCTATATCTGATATTGAGCACTTTATCCTATAAATATAGCACGTTAAAACTATATATATATATATATATATATATATATATATATATTAGAAATGTAGAAATTGTCGGAATATTCTGTATTTCTGAGCGCTTTCGGCTATTCTTTTAAGCATTATTTTATTTTCCGTTAAAAGTAAAAATAAACTCATCCTAGATAATACCTAATAGACCAAAACTCTTGGACACAAGAAAAATGAAATAAAAAACTTAACCGTAGTACCTTATCAGTTGTGTGTGTATATATATATATATATATTCGCAATTAATTACATTAATTTTATTGATTTATTCTATGAATGACTATTTTATAATATCAATTAAACCGCATTACTTCTTAATTTTAAAACATTCTATTTTATGCATCGAAATCGCTTACAAAGCGTATATGAACCGAATATATATTATTGTCCTGTTGTATTGATAATGTTATAATTTATGAATATGTCCTGAAGATGGTTTATTAGACCGAAACGTCCGACGTTGACATATTAACATTAAAACAGCATAATTGTATATAAGTATTTTTGTTTGTTTTTTCCGTATATATTTTTCTTCATATATATATATATATATAAACGAAAATACATGAATTAAGTTCATAGCTTAATAAGTACTTCATATCTTACCTCTTACGACTCAGACAACAAACTCTTTCAGTAAGTGACTCGAGTGTCATACATAGTTTGAACACTAGTAAAATAAAGCACTTAGCTGAATGCGGATCCGGAATGATGAAAGAGGGCTTGGTGAATTTGATACTCAAAGGACAGATTGAAGGCAATACAGACAGACCAAAGCAACGCGTAACCTCTCTAACGAGCGTGTGTAAATGGTTGGCGGAACAGGCATTTGGAGAGACAGCAAAAAAGGCAAAAATTACGAATCACTAGAAACGATAGAAAATTGTGTTTCCATGATCGCCCACCTCCCGAAGTGACACAACGCACAGATAAAGAATATATCCAGACAATGTATTTGACGTGTGCGTGTATCGTTCGAAAGGTCTTTTAGATGTATATACCTTTAAGTTTAAATTAATCCTATTTAGGAAGCAAAATTAACAAAAGCTTTTAATTCGAAATGTAGCGTTCTAACAAAAGAGAGGACGTAGCCAACAAAATCTTGTCTGCAATACTGACAATATTTAGTTCGACGGCGATAATCGAAAGTACTTGAATAAACGTATGAACTTTTGGCAGTTTTCATTTATGTATTTATTTATTGATGTCATTTATGGGCAAAAACACTATAAAAATTAAATAGTTCCCCAGTCCTAAATCTGACGATAAACTGCATCCGGCAGCAAGAGCTCTGGGCTTTTTGAAGAGCGTGGAAGCAACTCTTAATTGCTGTTGTTCCCCGATCCTCCTTCATCTGGGCCTCTAGCATTGATTAGGGTCTCTATCTATGGGAAAATAGTTACACCCGCAAACAAAAGCATATGAAAGTATAAAAAATAGGTTTTTATAATGAAAATACAAGCAGTATATTTTTATATAAAAAGATTATCAACAATACATATTTATAGTAAAATTACCAACAATACATTTATCTATATAATATCATTGTTGTACTGCAGTGAAGGTTACTGAATAAAATAAATATACAAATGTTGGTAAGGAACGATAATACTAATGACACGAATATAAGATTCGCCAGCGGCGCGTAGAAAAAATAGTCAACGGCTAGAAGTGAGTAAAGCGAATTCCACAATGTATCTCTAACTGGAGGATATCTAACAACCGCCCCACGCTGTCAGAATCTAATATGGGGTATCCGAGCCCGTAAGCTCGGCCAATAATTCCTCGTAGACCCTGCATAAAACGGGGTCGGGTAGCTGTTTCTCGAGACGAGACAGCCTCGTCTGGGGATCCTCTCTGCCCGGATGCAGAAAGTTTGACTAGCACAGCAGGAGATGAATCTCCAACTGCAGATTATCTACCAAGCGCTCCACGTGGTCAGATGTGGTACAAGGCCGAATTTATTGTGGGGTA
Source organism: Acanthosepion pharaonis (assembly GCA_903632075.3). Lineage (NCBI taxonomy): Eukaryota > Metazoa > Mollusca > Cephalopoda > Sepiida > Sepiidae > Acanthosepion > Acanthosepion pharaonis. Next base: position 502,691 of record CAHIKZ030000069.1, read on the forward strand.
TCCGAGCCCGTAAGGTCGGCCAAAAATTCCCTGTAGACCCCGTACAAAACGGGGGTCGGGTAGCTGTTTTCCAAGACGAGATTCTGCCCTTTGACATAGCCTCGTCTGAGGATCCTCTCTGCTCGGAAGCAGAGAGTTTGACCAGGACACCTGGAGACGAATCTCTAACTGCAGACCAACATACAGTATTTACTACCGTATTTATCTGAATGGAGACATATCCATTATCGAACGTAGGTATGCTACAACAATCATAAATTTCTTAAAGAAATCAAACTGTATTCTAAATTATATCTTCAACAAAAATACAACATAAAAGACACGTGTCACTGCCATTACTAATCATGTCCACACAAACATGTATATGCACAAAAGATGAGTTTCATCTACCATGTATTCACTTGTGAAAGTAGAACAACATATATCATATCTTTATTACTTAAATTTCACAAGAGGATTACATTTCTCATTAAGTGATTTATGAATTTGTCGTTAAACACACGAATAAAATCAAATAGACACGTTTTCGGTTGAATATAACAAAGGTTATTTAAATATTTTTTAGTTATATACATATAAACATTTTAAAGTTTCTCTGAGCAATACAATAGAAGAAAGTATTCATTTCAATTAAGTGGAGGTCTAGTATGCGTCCTATAAACTTAATAGTATTCATATATAAGTCTGTAAATGCAATTGTATATGATATCTCACTATTTCTTCTATGTGCGTATACCTTCAGAACGTTGGCGATCATGGCTCTCCACAATTTCCTGTCATTTGTAGCTTTAATCAATTTTTATCTTTTTGTTATCGCCCCTAAACCCTGTTCTGCCATCCATTTACTCAAGATTGTTGTTAGGTTAAGCTTTATTTCCTCTGTGTCTGTTGTGGTAGGATCCACCTAATTTGCATAGTGGAGTACCGACCAAATAAATATGGTTGGTACCGGGAAGAGAGGGAGGAATCAAGAGATTCAACTAGAGACTCTGCCCGACTGCAACTCAGTCAACACATTCTCCAGGAACGGTCTTACCAGGAATATACAAAAGACTATATGTAAATATTGTGTACACTTTTCTTGTTTCAATACATTTTGTTCTAAGTACATTTTGTGTTGCATTATTATTCCATGCATTAGTCAAGTTTCAATAGTGTCTCTTACCTTCAATTTATACTACTTGCCTTCAATCTGTCCAGCGAGTATCAAATTTTCTAAGCCGTCTTTCCTCATTTTATATATCCTAGGAATTTCAACTCTCTCTTTCTGATGTTAAGTAAAAGCACCCTTTTTGTTGCCATTTTCTCTAAAACTTCGTCGTTGTTCGGTCCATGGTATTCTCAGCATCCTTCTGTTGAACCATATTTTTGTTGCTTCAAGTCTGTTCATCTATAAGGAGATTGTCCTGCATTCACTGCCATTACTGTATATAGAAGAGGGAGAGAGAGAGAGAGAGAGAGAGAGAGAGAGAGAGAGAGAGAGAGAGAGAAATGTGCTGATCGTTGAAAATGGAAAAACTGTCACAGTCTTGACTTGCGGTGCTTTTTGATATTTAATGATCTTGTCTGCTACTTTCGTCCATTTTGTGTATGGAAGCCAGAGCGCGCCGTTTGTGTGTATTGGTTGGTTTTCTGTCTATCTTAAAAACCATGTACATCAAAAGAAGTTTTCCTTTTCAGAAAGTCTTGGGATGTTTTGATTGGTTGTAAAAACTTCAATCGGAATCAAATACTTCCTACGGCATCTGCACAGTCTGGAACTTTTACCGCTAGAATCTATGCTTTGTTTGTCAATTTCTCTATATTTAGGAGTGACAAGATTAGTAAGCCGTTCTCATAGTACACTAACTATAGACAGTAGTTGGTCTACAGTTCTAATCCTATACCTATAACAAAGTTTTGTGTTTATGATTAAGTAAGGGATAATTTCATGAGACATTAAAAACATATGCTTGGTTATCTACTGGAAGGTAAAGTGATATTAATATCTACTGTGTAAATTTTCTAAAAACTTAAGCGCAATACTAGACTGGCGTCGAGATCTCAACAATTTAAAGTTGAGCTGGTTAGATGTAGCCATAAATTCTATGATAACTATTTTTTTTCTTGGACTTTTCGCTTGAGGAATTTCCTTTTGGTTCCATGCTTTCCAGCCAACTTTAATCTGCAAAAATTTAAATGTAATGTCAATCGCTATCTACTGCCCTCCTAATTACTCTTTTCTTTTCCCGCTCATTATTAATATTTCTCTTCCTAATTCTTCCACACCCAGTAACCCCTTGTGTCTTAATGGCTTCTCTGCCTTGTATGGGGTGAAACCTATTAAAAAAACATCTAAAACTATCTAAAATTAAAATGTAATAGTAATACGCGCATGAGCGATCATGTCTCTTTCGGTACTTGACTGACTGGACAGAAGATTTCCTGCAGTAGGCTGTTTTTTTTCTACGGTAGACTGGTTGCCAACCAAGTCTTCTCCTCTTCAAAATAAAATAATAATAATAATAATAATAATAATCATCGTTATATCTTTATCATCATCATGACCATCATCGTCATCATTATGATTGACATATCTTTAACATCATCATGACAATCATCATTATCATCATCATTATCACCGTCATATCTTTAACATCATCATGACCATCATCATCATCATCATCATCATTATCACCGTCATATCTTTAACATCATCATGACCATCATCATCATTATCACCGCCATATCTTTAACATCATCTTGACCATCATCATCATCATCATCATCGTCATATCTTTAACATCATCATGACCATCATCATCATTATCACCGTCATATCTTTAACATCACCATGACCATCATCATCATTATCATTATCACCGTCATATCTTTAACATCATCATGACGATCATCATCACCGTCACAGTCATATCTTTAACATCATCATGACCATCATCATCATCATCATCATCATCATCATCATCATCATTATCACCGTCATATCTTTATCATCATCATGACCATCATCATCATCATCATCATCATCATCATTATTATCACCGTCATATCTTTAACATCATCATGACCATCATCATCACCGTCATATCTTTAACATCATCATGACCATCATCATCATTATCATCGTCATATCTTTAACATCATCATGACCATCATCATCACCGTCATATCTTTAACATCATCATGACCATCGTGGTCATCATTATGATTGTCATATTTTCATAATTATGACCATCATCATCACTATCAACGTCATATCTTCATCATCATTATGACCACCATCATCATCATCATCGTCATATATTCATCATCATAATCATCAGCATCATCATTATCATCGTCATAACTTTATCATCATCATGATCATGATCATCATGCCCATCATTATATCATCATCATGTTGACCATAATCATCATCAATATAATCGTCCTATCATCATCATGACCATCATCATTATCATCGTTATGACCATCATTACTCTCATATCTTAATCTGTCACTAGGTATGAAGAATGTATTCATTTTTTTTATTTCATTTTGTTCTGTTTCAATTATTATTAGTATCCTACTCCTTCTCCTCCTCAATTGATCATCATCATCGTCGTCATCATCATCATCATAATCATCATCTCTTAATCATCATCATCATGACCATCATCATTTTCATCGTCATGTCCATCATCATTAGATCTTTATCTTTCTCTAGGTATGAGGAATGTATTTATTTTGTCTTCTTGTTGTTCTGTTCCAATTCGTATCAGTACCCTCCTCCTACTTCTTCTCCTCTTTATCACCATGATCACGATCATCGTCATCATCATCATCATCATCATCAGATATTTATCTGTCTGTAGGTGTGTGGAATGTATTTTTTTTATCATTATTCTTGTTCAGTTCCCACTGTTAACTAGTATTATCCTCATCCTCATCCCCAGCCTCAGCACCACCGTCATCTTCATCATCGTCGTTGTCATCATCCTCATCATCACATTTGGTCACTTTTCTTTGTTTCACTTGTTGTTAGCCAATCTCTGCATGCGGCAGGTTGAAAACAAGCAAAAGAAGCGAGTGATGCCAAAAATGGCAGATCGCTTCCAGGTGTACAACTAACATTTCAGGAACCATCGAATCTTTGTTCATTTTTTTTTTTTTTATCTCGCTTTAACTTTCTTTGCTTTTCCTTCTTGCTTCCACCCCGCCACCTTCCGATACCATTAGCTTTTTTAGTTGTCACATACTGAAAATGCTGCAGTCTATTGCGGGGGCAGAGTGTATGAACAGTTGCTACTGGTTTTTGCCTCAAGGATAAAACCAATAAAATATTATACGTCCCTACAACTATAGATATTTGTAATGTGGTTGTTTAATTGTCTGTCCCTTTCTTTGAGATTGTGTGTATTTGTGTACGTATGCATCAATCTGCATGGATTGATATCTATCTATAAGTTAATCTAAATGTTTCTCCATCTGCGTGTCTGGTTGTTTTTCGAATCTCTACGTAGTGAATTTTCATTCAAAGAAATTATCTTCATTTTTTTTTAACCATTTCACCTTAAGCAAAGTCAATAAAACCAGTAAGATGTAAGGAATTACAGAGCGTGAGAGAACACGAAAAAAAGAAAATATTATTAAGTTGAAATAACAATAAAAGACCAGGAATTAAGAAGACAGAAGAAAACGATTGACATTGCATTTAAATTTTTGAAAATCAAAATTGACTGGAAGGTTAGAAACCGGAAGAGAGTTCCACAAACGAGAAATGTGAGGGAAGAAAAAACAGTTACATCGTGCCATTTCAACTATTAACCTCTTTCTCGATCTATTCCTTAGATGTCGCCATTTTTGTACGTTTTTTTTTTAATTTTTTAATTATTTCACCCCATGCAATGCAACAAAGCCACAAAATGCAAAGGGTTACTGAGTGTTGAGGAATATAAGAAAAAGAAAATATTATTGAGGAGAGAAAACAATAAAAGAACAGGAATAAAGAAGCCAGGAGATTACATTTAACCTTTAGAACGCTGGAGGCAAAAATTGTCACCGTAAAATTCTCTCCCTTTGAACACTTTAGGCGTATTCTTGTCAACTTTTATTCCCGGAAATAGCAGTTGACAAGTGTTTATCTATAGCAACTCTCTCGAAACGACAGAATGCACCTACACGATGGAAAGGGAAAGAAAAATTAAAAAGTAGATAAAAAGGAAAACAACTATGATAGTTTAATAAAAAGGAACAAGAAAAAAAAATGACCTCTGTACCACAACAAGTGACCAGATTTATTAATTTTGAAAGAATGGAACTGGTTATTTATCGCGAAATGGAGATAGTAATGAAAATAATTAGCCAACCGGTTATTGCTTCTTACTCGTAAGAATCTGCTCAAATTCTGATGTGTGGAGTAATAACTGGTGAACTCATCTTTTCTTTTCTTTTTTTTTAAATTTCAATCCAAGCAAGGCAATGAAGCCACAAAGAATCAAGGGGATTACTGAGTGTGACAGATGAGAGAGAGAGAGAGAGAGAGAGAGAGAGAGAGAGAGAGAGAGAAAAACACACTATTAAGGAGAGAGAACAACAACAACAAAAAAAAAACATGAATTAAGAAGACAGAAGAAAACGATTGCCGAATGTGAGGGAAGAAAAAACAGTTACAGCGTGCCATTTCAATTATGAAGCTCTTTCTCTGTTTATTCCTTAGATGTCTCAGTATTTGTACCAAACCAGTAAGATGTAAGGAGTTAAAGAGCGTCAAAGAACACGAGAAAAAGAAACTATTAAGGAAGAGAACAATAAAAGAACAGGAATTAAGAAGACAGAAGATAAGGATTAATATTTCATATAAATATTTAAAGATCAAATTTAACCGGAAAGCAAGAAGCTGGAAGAAAGATTCATAAGTGTGTTAAAAGTATCTGTTAGCATAAAACTTACGGTTACATCTAACTATTTCAACTGTAAAATGATGAAACCTTGCCGCCAATCAAGTATTGTGGTTAAATATATAAAGTCTATGTAACACAGGAAAGTTCATCAGAACAGTTACCAATGAGAAGATTTATAGAAAAGGCCCAGGGAAACTACGTTTCTTAAAATAATTATCGGACTTTGTCCATTTCATAATGTGTGACGTCATTTGTTTACATTTCAATATGCTTTGAGCAGATGTGAATGTACATGAGAGATTTATGGAAGATTGCTGTTAAAAAAAATGTTTAAAAATTTTAAAGGTTTTAAGTTTAAAATATATTATATTTGTTGCACTTTCTCCATTTCATAATATATATATATATATATATATATATATATATATATATATATATATAGGTAAGATGAGATGTATTGATACGCATCGCTATATATATATATATATATATATATATATATATATATATATATATATATATAATTATTTATTTAAAATATGATTCCAACACGCTACATAAGTAGCGTGTTGAATCATATTTTAAATAAATAATTATATTTAGTCTCTACTTTTGTATCGAGCACTATTTTTTAAAAATAATACCAAAAATACTAAGGAACTTTGGATTATTTACCTAACGAGTTCTTTCCTATTTCCTATATATTTTTCCCACCCATATATATATATATGTATATAATTAGAAAAAAAGAGTCCAAGTATGATTTGTATATTTCATAAAGTAGAATAGATAAGTTGGTCAATAAAACAAAGTCAAACGAAAGAGTACCGATCAAATCAGTACCAAAAATATTTATTAATGTTAACCAAGTGACAAAAATAAAGAACTCCGATTGAGGTTCCAAGTTCGGAATTTTCAAACACGCCTGTGTTCTTCATCAAATAAAAATAATACTAAAAATAAAGATAACGATAATATGAAAAGGGGAATGGAAAAAACATCAATGTAATAAAAGTAAAATAAAATAAAAAATAAAATCAAAAGAGGGAAGAAATACTATAAAATGGAATTAAAGAATCCCTTTGGAAAATCATTGTCAGAAAATGGGGGTCACGGAGAAATAATGTGATACAAAAAGGTAACAAAAACTACTAATAATAATAATGACAATGACAATATAAGAAAGTGGGGAATAAAACATACAAAAGAAAGATGTGCTATGAACATGGCTGTATCTAACAGTGTGTATATATACTAGCGTCCACAGTCCTCTAGGGAGAGTAATTACTTTTTTTTGCGAGAAAGGGAATGTCCGATCTTGTATGTATAAGTTTCTTTAAGTTATACACATGTTGTCCCCTATGTTCAACATCTCACTCCACTACCAACCAACACCAATCAAAATTTTTAAATCTGTGGTAATTTTCACATTAAGTTTCGCACGCGAGAAATCAAACAGTGTACGGACTTTTTCTAATAATTCCACGTACAGGCGGATTCTACCCAACTCAGAAAAGTCATGTGGGATAGTTTCCACCGTCACTCTGTTTATTTCACGCATCCGCTGATTAAGAACACAGGCGTGTTCGAAAATTCCGAACTTGGAGCCTCAATCTCCGTGCTTCATTTTTGTCACTTGGTTAATATTAATAAATGCTTTTAGTACTGATTTCATTAGTACAGTTTCGATTAACATTATTTTATTGACCAACTTATCTACTCTACTTATATATATATATATATATATATATATATACATATATATATATATATATATATATATATATATATATATATATATATATATATATATATATATATATATATATATATATCATGTAAACGTAATATATTTTTTGTTTTTGTTTCATCAATAAATTCAATTGTGCATTCAATATTGTTTAAAAGGTTAATAAAAAATTTTTATAGAGAGAACATGGAAATATTATTCAACTAAACATGTTTGAAAGAATTTTTGCCGCTCCAAAATAAATATATATATATATATATATATATATATATATATATATATATATATATATATATATATATACGGTGTACCTACCAAATTGATATTATTTAAAATGTGAAATTTTGGTGGGGACACCCTGTATATCTATATATATGATAGCTGGCCACTCGTATTCGAGGATATCCGTCTACTAGGCGGCTAGCCAATCCCTATTGCAGACGCTCAATCAGGCACATTTATGTTTGTTCAACACCCACAGACCCCCACCTGTGTTTTATACTGCAGCTATGCTGAGCAGACCGTAGTTACAGTTTTTGGGAGAGAGCGTGTTTGGAAACGGATTGCTGTACTGTTTGGCATTCACGTCGGAAGATTCCTGAAAACTATCCTGAAATTTGAAAACTATCCTGAAATTTGAAAACTATCCTGAAATTTGAACTCCACTCACCACATTTGCTATCTGTTCTAAAGCTGTCACATGCTGCATTAGTTTATTTACTTTTCATAAAAGTCTTTTTACTTTTGACAACATAAAATGAAATATTGGCAAAAATAATCAGAATATTTGTTTTTGGTTCGACATTGTGTGAAAAGATTCACTACTGTGGTTATTATAGAAATGAATCTCATAAATGTTTTAACTTTGCTTCGATTAAAAACAGTATTTAAAATGGTATCAAGTTCGGAAGTTAAAAGAAAGTAGAATAAATATCTAAATCGGTGAGTCTTGTTAGAAAATAGAAAGTAGTGGCAAAGATGACAGAATTGTGAAAATGTTTGCTGAATTGTTAGTTGGCAGCAAAATGGTGGCAGTAAAAGTCAAATGGACGCTCAAGTCTGTCAGCAGCAAAAAAGGGAAATAAATGACGATTATGAGAATTCTAAACGTATAAAAGAGAGATGAGGAAGAGGAAGAAGAAGAAGTAAATATTCCTCCATTACTTCTTACTTTCTCTCCAAAAACCAATGGACAAATAGGATAACTAAAAAGAAAGTGTAGAAAGAATGAAGAGAAAATGAAGAAATGATGGCAATAAGAAAGAAAATTACAGAAGAATAGGAAACGAAAACAGAAATAAAAATACAATTATAGTCAATTTACACTATTTACATTGTTCAAAATATTCTGATCTTTATTGTTATATTCACAACATTTCGGCCGTTTTATGCTCCAGCCTTCTTCAGGTGATATATGTTGGAATTTCGAACCGAACCCTTTATTTCGTCCGCTGGGGTAGTTTGTTCTCATTCCCCGTGCCATGCCTCTTCTGGATATGTCTCAGTAATCATTTTTTTATCAGATGTAATATTACAGTTTTTTTGTTAATGTTTTTTTTTTCTCTAGCCTTGTATTATTGGTTCCCATATTGTATTTATGGCTATGCTTGGCCGGCTTAGAAGATTTTTGTGGTCTATCATATAAACTGATTCCTTGAGGTTTCATATTTTCCAGTGATGTTCTCTCTCTATTATTTCAACCTCATCTCACAGGGGGTGGTTATTACCCTTTTCCCTCTCTCTATGTTCATCTATGACTAATTTTTCTATTTCCCCTCGTGAGTATCTGTATATATTTCTGAGATGAGGTATTATGTACACTATTTACATTGTCCTCAAGGATACATAACACAGTGGATAAAGGCGTTAGTTAGATCCAGTGACAGGACCCAAAGATTGTGAGTTCAATACCTGATTAAGGCAGTGGAGATCTTGGAGAGGGGAATTAACAGGAGATAACTGACACCCATTAGACATGGCACGTGGAACTAGAACAATCTACCCTAGCGAGCGAAATAAAGGGTTCAGCTCGACATTCCAACCAGCTGAAGAAGGCCGGAGCGTACCATGGCTGAAACGTTGTCAGAAATATGGAAACAAAGATGAGGACGATAGTCCGAACAATGTAAATAGTTCTCATGAATATAGTAATAAGTCGATGACAACGGTCTGAACCATGTAAATAGTTACAATATCTCATCTTAGAAATATAGACAGAATTATAGTTTTGGGATGTCAACGAATACTCGTTGTCACTTTCGTAAATGCTCGTTGTAGTAGAGACTTTGTAATCGCAGATACAACTATAGTAACGCCGTTGAACAATACTGGTGTCAGACGCCTTCGAATATCACTCGCACTAATAGTACTTGCTCGATAATACTCGCTCGAATAGTAATCACTGAATAGGAATTCGAATAGAGAAATAGTATAGTGAATAGAGTAGAGAATACGCTCCGTATAGTAATAGACGATAGAGTAGAAGTGCAGATCATTTAGACACACACATATATATATGTGTGTTTCCTCCATGATCTCGTGGTCTACGTAATTCGCCTGTGTTTACTCACTAGCGATCTATGTTCAAACTCAAGTGTCGGCAGCAGTACTTAGTTCTTATTTAACAATAATCAAGTAAAGAAAAAAATATTTTGAGGGAAATTGAAAAAAAAAAACGCAAATATATATATATATATATATATATATATATATATATATATATATATATTTATTGGATAGATGTGAGTTTGTGACCCTGGGTTTCACGCGAGTTTGTCTGACGATCGCTAAAGCGTGAAACCCAGGGTCACAAACGCACATCTATCCAACCAAATATGTTAACTCTGTCTCTGATATTGAGCGCTTTCTAATAAGTACCGCGCATATAATATATAAATAATTATACATATATATATTTATTTATATACACTTTTCACACACACACACACACACACACACACACACACACACACACACACACACACACACACACACACACATATATATATATATATATATATATATCCATAACCCCCCAAATTGGTGCAACTTTCTGGATTTATTTTATTTAAAAATTGAAAACTAATTTACGATGTCACTATTGTATGATACCTACCATATATTTAATTAAGTTTCCGCGCAAAAATGTTACGCAGTGAATGTAGTTAAACAAGGCCAGTAATGGGCGACGGCTGAACGCGACTGAGTCCGAAACTTTATTGTCGAAAGCTCCAAAACGGTTGATTTTATCAAAATTTAATTGTTATTTCGAGTTTAGCATGTTCATTTACACGGAAATATGACGATTTGAGAAAATTTTAATAGATATTTAGCACGAGGCTTAAAAGCAAATTTACCACTTTTTTTATTTGTTTCTTTTTTTATAAAAATGATCAGTGAAAAATATCACCAAGCCATTTTGTTCTTAGTTCTCTGGTTGGGACCCTGAAGGAAATATGTATACAACAGAAATCAAAGGAATAATAATAATAATAATAATAATAATAATAATAATAATAATAATAATAATACCAGCTACAGAAGCGATGGCAAGATAAACCGCTACATAGCCAACACTCTGCCCGTACCAAACAAGCTGACGTAGACAAAACCCATACCCATCAGTGGCTACGTAGTGCAGGGTTGAAAGCGGAAACTGAAGGTTTTATCCTTGCTGCGCAGGACCAATGCTTGCTAACTAGGAATTATCAAGCACATATACTAAAATATTGTGTCAGCCCAAAATGCAGATTCTGTGATAAATATCCAGAAACGATTGATCATCTTGTATCAGGTTGTACGGTGTTGGCACCCACTGAATATAAAACCCGACATGACAGAGTGGGCCAATATCTGCACTGGAAAATCTGCAACTTCTACGGGAAGGAAACAGAAAGAAACTGGTATGAACACCACCCAGATCCGGTTACGGAGATAGGACCTGTTACAATTCTATGGGACTACACAATACACACTGACAGAACAATCAAGGCCAACCGGCCAGATATTGTTATTAAAGACCACAAACAAAAACGATGACTCCTTATTGATATGGCAGTCCCTGCTGATTGCAATGTATCTTTGAAGATATTCAAATAGTTGTCAAAATACAAGGACCTTGAAATAGAAATCTCGAAAATGTGGCATATGGGAACATCAACAATCCCTGTTGTAGTTGGAGCCCAAGGACTGGTTGGAAAAGATTGCAGTAGACTAATTGAAGGGATTCCTGGAAGTCCATGCCTCAAGGAGATACAAAAAAATGTTCTGACAAGTACAGCCCACACCTTACGAAGGGCTTTATCTATGTAATTTAATTTTTTTTTTTTTTTTGTCAGTGGAAAGTGTCATGACACCATTTCTAAACTTAGGTCCCTGGGCGGGACCCGGAAAGGAATGTGTAAATGCCAGAAATCAAAGAAAATAAAAATAATAATAATAATAATCAAAGCCAACCGCCCAGACATTGTTATTAAAGACCACAAACAAAAAAAGTGCCTCCTTATTGATATGGCAGTCCATGCAGACTGCAATGTATCTTTGAAGATATTCAAAAAGCTGTCAAAATACAAGGACTTTGAAATAGAAATCTCAAAATGTGGCATATGGGAACATCAACAATCCCTGTTGTAGTTGGAGCCCTAGGATTGGTTGCAAAAGACTCCAGTAGACTAATTGAAGGGATTACTGGAAGTCCATGCCTCAAAGAGATACAAAAAGTTGTTCTGGTTTTATTTATATGGTCTGTTGAAAATATCATGATGTCACAATAATAATTATAACAAAATTAACCCATTACTGAAAAAATTTTATTTAAAATTTTAGCTTATTTTTCCCTTAATCTACTTTGCTGATTAAGCATAATCTTAGGACTGGCAGATTTGAAATTTTAGGTAATCTTCCCGCTAAAAATTGGATGTCATACATTAATGGATTAAATAGTTTCAGCAACTTAGATTAGTAGGATTTAATTGAACTGGAGGAGGTCTGAAACTTACTAATTATTAAATTGAGGTCCTCCTAAACATTTGGCCTGTAGTGTAGAAAAATAAGAAAGAAGAACTAAGTAAAAAGAAAGAAAAAAGAAATGACATCAAAAAGTCTGTAAAGAAAAGAATAAAGAAAGAAAGAAAAAAGTGGCTTGACGAGAAATAAAATGAAGAATTAAAAAAGGTGTGCAAAAAGAAAAAAAGTCAATGACGGCAAGAGACATGATTGAAAGGACTAAAAAGCCTAAAGTCTCCATACCTCCTTCAACCACCATTATCAGAAACATCACATTTGCTGCTAGCATTCCAATACACCACTTCTCTAACCTCCTCTGCTAACCTTCTTCAGCTACTGTTGTTGGCGCTGATACCAATGCTTAAAAGTTGATTAGTCAAATTTGCTGATGTTTACTCCAGTGTATCAATGCCACTCGAGGCGAGCACCATTTAAACTAATGGACGGCACTTGCTTCCACAGCCGGCAGCAGCTCTCTTGGAAGACTGTGTTTTAAGCAGCGCAGAAAATGTCGCAGATATCAAGTGTAAGTAATAGAGTTAGCCGCCAGACGGCACGTAACGGCAGAGCAATGGAGGTAGGCTGGGCTGGTTGACTTGTGGTGCCAGTCCATTCTTCCTTGGATGGTACTGATGTTGGCAGTTTTATAATGTTGCAGCCATTATTGCAGGTGTCTGCTGCTTCAGTGAAAATACAAAATGGCTGACATGGCTAGCAGTTTTTACAGTGAGTGTTCCTTTAACAGGAAAACTAGCAAAGAAAGGCAGAAGGAAAAAGAAATATTTAAATGTACCTGTTGGAATTTTTTGTATAAATATCCAGTTAACAAAAATGTAAATCTTAAGAAAATATATGTTTGAGAAAATTTAAAATGTCCAGGTTCATTAACAAATTAAAATATTTAAAATTTAGTAAATTTTACTCAGGGAAAATAACAACTGATGAGTGATAGTTTTAACAAATTACTGAATATGCTTGAGTATAACGTGAGTTTTTATGAAAAATAGGGGTCACACTATACAAAGGTAATTTTTGAAGAGGTTAAATATCATGAATTTTTAATGACTGGGTACAATATACACAGGTTAATTTTGAACATAAGGACTGAGAACCGAAGACGTATTGGGATGCCTAAAGATGCATTCCAAAAGTTAAGCAGAGTATTAAGAAACTGAAAAATTTTGTTAAAAACAAAGAAAAGAATATTGAACTGTTTCGTGATATCTGTCATCCGAAATTCGGAAAATGCAAACAAAAAGGAAATTTATACTTAACTAGCAGCATGGCCCGGCGTAGCCCGTGCTTGATTCAAAAATCGTACGACTCATACAGCAATCGCTATCACTTGACTTAAAATATTTTTGCCCTTCCTTGCCTTTAAAGGAGTGTCCTTTTCCGTGCTGATGTTGCTACATGCCTTACTTCTTGCCTATCTCACACTGCAAAAATTTTTTCTATGCTCTATACTAAACATGAAATCTGTTACGAAAAAAGAACTAAATAAAGTGAACGCAAAACGATCAGCTTTAAAAAAAGGACTCGTAACAGGAAAAACCGAATGAATAAAGAATGTTAACAACAAACACTTTTTCACACCCAACCCAGTTCTGCGGAATCAGAATCAGCGTTGAGTTTAAGCGAGCGAATGAGCCAATTGGAGTAAAGTGCCATGCAGATTTACATTTTTCCCACTTGTGACGAATGCAGCTATCGATATTTTTTGCATGCTAGCATGCTAGTTAATATTCGTGTCTGTCAGCTGTTGTCTCTCACGCTGGCCAATAGAATCTTCCTGCCTATTCGTGGCAGCCAGCTATAGGCTCTGACTCGGGTCAGTAGAAAATGGCCGCAAACTACATGAAAGCTGCCGGAGAAGCATGAAAAAATCGATTATTTTCACTATCGATGGGAGTTGGGAAATTGGCCTTCCCGCTAACTTGGAGCATGTGCGTGTAAATTTTGGTGCAAATCCGTCAAAAATTGCAGCCGTGCATTCGTTACACACACACATCCTGCCTTTTATAGATAGAGATATCAGGAAGAGACAGTTGAAATTTCTACAGAAGGATGCTGTGGATACCATGGACCGAATATGTGAGCAACGACGAGGTTTTAGAGAAAATGGAAACAAAAAGGAAACTTATACTTAACATTAGGAAGAGACAGTTGAAATTTCTACAGAACGATGCTGAGGGGATACAATGGGCTGAACATGTGAGCAACGACGAGGTTTTACAGAAAATGGAAACAAAAGGAAACTTATACTTAACATTAGGAAGAGACAGTTGAAATTTCTACAGAAGGATGCTGAGGATACAATGGGCTGAACATGTGAGCAACGACGAGGTTTTACAGAAAATGGAAACAAAAAGGAAACTTATACTTAACATTAGGAAGAGACAGTTGAAATTTCTACAGAAGGATGCTGAGGATACAATGGGCTGAACATGTGAGCAACGACGAGGTTTTAGAGAAAATGGAAACAAAAAGGAAACTTATACTTAACATTAGGAAGAGACAGTTGAGATTTCTACAGAACGATGCTGAGGATACCATGGACCGAACATGTGAGCAACGACGAGGTTTTAGAGAAAATGGAAACAAAAAGGAAACTTATACTTAACATTAGGAAGAGACAGTTGAAATTTCTACAGAAGGATGCTGAGGATACAATGGGCTGAACATGTGAGCAACGACGAGGTTTTAGAGAAAATGGAAACAAAAAGGAAACTTATACTTAACATCAGGAAGAGACAGTTGAAATTTCTACAGAACGATGCTGAGGATACAATGGGCTGAACATGTGAGCAACGACGAGGTTTTAGAGAAAATGGAAACAAAAAGGAAACTTATACTTAACATTAGGAAGAGACAGTTGAGATTTCTACAGAAGGATGCTGAGGATACCATGGACCGAACATGTGAGCAACGACGAGGTTTTAGAGAAAATGAAACAAAAGGAAACTTATACTTAACATCAGGAAGAGACAGTTGAAATTTCTACAGAAGGATGCTGAGGATACCATGGACCGAACATGTGAGCAACGACGAGGTTTTACAGAAAATGGAAACAAAAAGGAAACTTATACTTAACATCAGGAAGAGACAGTTGAGATTTCTACAGAAGGATGCTGAGGATACAATGGGCTGAACATTTGAGCAACGACGAGGTTTTAGAGAAAATGGAAACAAAAAGGAAACTTATACTTAACATCAGGAAGAGACAGTTGAGATTTCTACAGAAGGATGCTGAGGATACCATGGACCGAACATGTGAGCAACGACGAGGTTTTAGAGAAAATGGAAACAAAAAGGAAACTTATACTTAACATCAGGAAGAGACAGTTGAAATTTCTACAGAAGGATGCTGAGGATACAATGCTGAACATGTGAGCAAACAGGTTTGTGAGAAAATGGAAACAAAAAGGTTTAACACAGAAAATGGAAACAAAAGGCAACGAAGTTTTATGGAAACAAAAGAAAACTTAACAACAGGAAAGAGACAGTTGAAATTTCTACAGAACGATGCTGAGGATACAATGGGCTGAACATGTGAGCAACGACGAGGTTTTAGAGAAAATGGAAACAAAAAGGAAACTTATACTTAACATTAGGAAGAGACAGTTGAAATTTCTACAGAACGATGCTGAGGATACCATGGACCGAACATGTGAGCAACGACGAGGTTTTAGAGAAAATGGAAACAAAACGGAAACTTATAATTAACATCAGGAAGAGACAGTTGAAATTTCTTGGGTACTTAATGAGGAAAGAGGGCTTGAAAAACCTGATACTCACAAGACAGATTGAAGAAACATACTTAAGGAACTTGAGTTTGGAAGAAATAACAAAAAGACAAAACTTATTAAGAGACACAAAAGTCAGAAGACGTGGAGAGCCATAATCGCCTACGTCATGATGGGACACGGCACATAAAAGAATCAAGAAAAACACTCACTGGTCAGCACCAACATAGAGTTGTTCCAGCAACACGACACATTTAACAATGTCGGTTCCTAGAAAAATGAAGCTAAAAACACCACAGGATATAGAGTACTTTTTACTTACAATGACTTGAAATACGTTAACTCGAAGAATGTGCTTCAAATTGTGATACACCCTGCATTATGTACCGGTAATTCAGAAAAACAAATCTTGTCGTCGGAAAGGCAATAAGTCAGCAATATAAAAACAACAACGATAAATACAACTTTGAGATAAGAAAAATATCTATTAATTCGTAAATACAATATCAATCGTTATCTACTATCTTCCTGATTACTCGTTTCTCTTCCCGCTCATGATTAATGTTTCTATTCCTAATTCTTCCACACCTAGTAACCCCTTTGTGTCTTAGTGGCTTTACTGCCTTGCTTGGGGTGATTCCGATAAAAAAAAACCCCTAAAAAACCCCAATTATATAGGATATTTATTGATTATGAAGTGTCATATATACTTTTGCCCTTCATGTGGCGACAAAACGGAAGCAAATTAAGTTATGTAAGAAACAGGCCCAGGGTAAAGGGGCAACCGTAGCCAGGCATGAGCAAAAACAAAGAATGATGACCATTTATCTACTATAAAATGTCCAGGATGATGCCCAAGACTGCAATATTTGAAAACAATAGGCTTACTAGTACTTTTTTTAAAATTGGTATCACCTGAAGCAAGTCAATAAAGCCACTAAAACGCAAGGGGTTACAGGGTGTGGAAGTATTAGGGACAGAAACATTAATGAGCAAGGAGAGAAAAAAGTAATCAGGAGGACAATAGATAGCGATTGAGATTGCATTTAAATTTTTGCAGATCAAAGTTGGCTGGAACGCATGGAAACAGAAGAGAGTTCCACAAGCGAGAAGTGTGAGAAAAGAAACTGTTAGCATAGAACTTACAGTTACATCTAACCAGCTCAACTGCAAATTGATGAGATCTCGATGCCAGTCTAGTACTGCCCTTACATTCATGAAGTCTAGGTACCATAGCTAAGAGCTTGTCCAAACACTTACGATTAAAGTAGAAAAGACACAGAGAGGCAATCTTACGGTGATCGGAAAGTGACTGAAGTCGAGCCGCCAGATCAGAATATTGCTGATTCTTCTTTGGATCTTATCAAGGAGATCAAGGTAAATAGAAGGGACACTTGGCCATATGAGGTAGCAATACTCTAAGCATGAAGGAATGCCTAACATTGGAAGCCTAACACTACTCTATCACTAATTCCATGGAAAATGTTCGGATGAGCACTATTCCTTAGTTCCACTAGTTCAGACGTTTATTACAAGTACATCCACAGAGTCGAATCACCCCAATTTCCCCCATATTCTAAATACAAGGAAAAGGCTACTCACAGCCATTTCCCCCTAAAACAGCTACTTTTCAGAACAGGCACCAGCGTGGATGCTTCTCCGAACACAATGTTAAACTCTTCAATTCATTTGTTTTCTATTCTCCTTATGCTCATAATCTTCACTTGATATCTCATTCATCATGACCCACTACATTGGGCGGCTCTCAAGGCTTGTGTTGGGTTAACTTTAGTATAAAAAAATGATTAATTTGGTTTGAATTTTTATTTATTAAATTTATATAAAAATGTTTTTTTTAAATTTTACTTTGCCTGCTCAGGAGGGAATCTGAACGCCATGATCCTCGCTAGATCTGCATCTTCCAATCATTGTTCTGCCTCAACTCTTTGACTAAATCCGAGCAGACATTTCCAGGTTAAGCACATTACGATTTTCTCTAGAGAATTGCATTTAAATCCATCTATGATTTATACTCAACCCAAATCTTGTGTCAGATTTTATGCTCAGCTTTTGTCAAGATTTCCTTTATTATTTGAGGAGCCCAAATGAGCAAAACCTTGAGATGCATGCAAATATCTGTGATACTATAATTAAATATCACTGGAAGTTTATTCACTAGCACTTTACAAGTTCATTAATAATGACATTTGTTAATGAACTTGGACTTATGACACAAATAGCTATTTGAACTGCTTAGTAAGCTTAATTTATTTGGGAAAGATATTAGATAGAATATATTCATATCATTCCCGGTCTTTTGAACAGGAGAAGAGGTTTATTCCTTGTTTCCTGTTTAGGATTAGGTTTCCGGTCCTTCTAAAGTTTACTTCAACTCTATGCTTCTAATGTCTTTGTCTAACAAATTTATTTATTTTTCCTTTTTTTTCCCTCAATTGCAATAGATAAGTTTATCTTTCATTTCCTGTTTGGGAAATGGTTTCCTTGTCCCTTCTGAACTCTTTTCATTCTCTTTGACTTCCAGGAGTCTCTTGTGTATTCTTGGCATTATCGCCTTGCCTGGGTGTATTGATTAAGAAAATAAAAAATAAAAAAGGAGAATCCAGTACTAATACTGGCAACAAGCTGCCTACTTACGGATAAAAAATGAATTCAGTAAATAAAGAAAAATAGAAAGGGGTGTAAGACAAGGATATGTCTTCTCACCGGACTTTTTAAAAAATTTTTTATAGTGAGCCGATTTTGAGAAAATTAGAATTCTTACCAGGATTCATTATTGGTGGCCACAATCTTAACAACATAAGATATGCAGATGCCACAGTGCTGATAGCAGAGACGAAAAGGACAATACAAAGGCTCCCAGAAAAGGTACTAAAGGAAAGCGAGAAGAAAGGACTATCAATTTTCAAAATACAGAATATATTGTCGGCTGCAAAAGGAACAAAGATGCGAACTTCGAACTGAAAACACCAAAATCGAGCAAGTAGAAATATTTAAATATCTAGGAATTTTTTTTAACAGAGAAAAGAAAAAAAAGACACCGGATTCCGTAGGTGCATTTGAATAGATGCCTTTCAATAACTAAGCAAAGTATCAAGAAACATGAAAATTTCGTCAGAAACAAAGAGACAAGTACTTATGATCTGATTAATCACTTTGCTTTTCACATAATCTAAAAACATCGTCTTTGCGTGTGAGGCTTTATGAATTGTCATAAAAGTAGAAACGGGTCTAAGACAAGGCCGTGTCTATTCACTGGACCATTTCAAACTTTACAGTGAGTCAGACTAGGATTGGCAACCACAAACTTAACAACTTAAGACAGATGACAAAGTATTGATAGCAGACAAAGAAAGGAAACTTTACAAATTAGTAGAGAAAGTTAGTAAAGGTTTTTGGTTTGGTTTGGTTTTTGTTTTACGGCATATCAACACCTCAATGGGTTATTTAATGCCGACAAAATTTTTATTGCTGGTAATATGCTTTTCTTCAAAAATCTATTTCTGGGAATATTCCTCCTTGAAGAAATCTATAGCTGGTCATAATTTTTTCAAAGAACGTGTAGCTGTTTGTATTGCTGGTATATTTTTTAAAAGTATTGCTGATAATATTTTTTTCTTCTAAAATTATTGCTGGTAATATTTTTTTTTTTATTACAAAGCATTTCTGGCATTAAAACCTATTTTTACACAAGTTCGGGTGTTAACTATTTGCCCATAGCTGGGACCCTAACAGGTGCTACCACCCCGGATCAGAGTGGACCTGGGAACACCAGCAATTAATAGGTGGTTCCACGCTCCTCAAAACCTCCTGATCAGAGGCCTTGCTGTTGGACCTAGTTTATCGCCTTACGCAGGACGCGGATGTAGTTTATCGTCTTAACCAGGGCGCGGATGTAGTTTATTGTCATACCCAGGACGAGTTAGTAAAGGAAAGTGAGAAGAAAGGAATATCCATCAATTGTAAGACTGTATGGTTGTTAGCAGAAGGGAGGGTTCAAAATACAAACTACTGATTGGAGATGTGAAATTCAAGCAAGTATGAAAATTTAAAATTCTGGAAAATATTTTAACAGAGTACAGAAAACGTCACACCGAAATCCAAAGGAACATTGCAATAGTGAATGATGCCTTCCAAAACTAAGCAACGTATTAAGAAACAGGAAAATTTTGTTAAAATCAAAGATTGGCTGATGTTGATTAGCGGCATATCAACACCTCTATGGGTTATTTAATGTTGAAATCTAAATATTTTGTAAGCAATTTTATGCTTCCAGCAACAGATATTTTGTACATAATTTCATACTTTTAGGTATGTTTTTTTGAGAGATATTTTTTGTAGATCATAAAATATGTTGTTGATAATTTTACTATAAAATTTATTGTTCCTCATTTTATTATAAAAATGTACTGTTGGTTTTTATTTGGGGGTTCTCTATTTGTCAATAGCTGGGACGCTGAAAGTTGTTACCACTCCGGGTCAGGGTGTACCTGGGAACAACAGTAATTAAGAAGTGGTTCCACGCTCCTCAAAATCTCCAATCTCCTAATCAGAGGCCTTGCTGCCGGATGTAGTTTATCGTCATACCAAGGACGAATTAGAATCAAAGAAGATAGTGCGTAGCTGTTTTGTAATATTGGTCCTCCTTTCTAGCAGTGAGTGCTGGACAATCTCTTTACAGATTAAGAAGAAAATGTGGTTCTATAGAAGGATGCTGAGAATACCATAGACTGAACATGCAACAAAGAAATTTTTAGAGAAAATGGAAACCAAGTGGATACTTAGAATCAGAAATAGATAGTTGGAATTACTATGACAAGAAAAGAGGGCTTGGCGAATTTGACACTCACAGGATGTAGTGAAAACCAGAAAGACAAAGGAAAATAGTGACTGACGTAAGAAGCGTATGTAAATAGGTGGTATAAAAGGGATGGGATATCAAAAAGACTTACTACGAGCTACAAAGGAGGGGAAATTGTGGAGAGTCATATTCTAAACGGATATGGCACATAGATGAAGAAAATGAGTTACGGTAGGGGCATGAATTGTGTAACAAAATGAGTTAAACCTTTTTGATATAAAATCATAAAACCCCTTCAGGACGTTGGCGATTATGACTCTCCACAACTTCCGGTCCATTGTAGCTCTTAATAAATTTAGTCTTTTTGTT
This sequence comes from Acanthosepion pharaonis, assembly GCA_903632075.3. NCBI lineage: Eukaryota > Metazoa > Mollusca > Cephalopoda > Sepiida > Sepiidae > Acanthosepion > Acanthosepion pharaonis. Next base: position 524,261 of record CAHIKZ030000069.1, read on the forward strand.
TTCTTTTCTATACTCTGTTCTAACATCCATTTACACAAGCTCATTAGGTAGATTGTATTTTCATTTCCTCTATCCCTTTTTCCTTCAGTCTGTCCAATGAGTATCAAATTTTCCAAGTCTTCTTTCCTCATTATGTGCTCTAGAAATCCAAACTGTTTCTTTCTGATGTTAAGTACAAGTGCACTTTTTGTTTCCATTTTCTCTAAAACTTTGGCGTTGCTCATATTATTCTCAGCATCCTCCTGCAGAACCACTTTTCTGTTTTTTCTTCATCTGTGAGGAAACTGTCCAGCATTCAATGGCATGTGGGAGGACTTATATTACGCAACAGTTCAGTACCCATTTCTTTATTTTACAGAAAAATTTTCTTTATCGTTAATACTTTGCTTAGCTTTTGGAAGGCATATTTCACTACCCCAATGAACCTTCGGATTTTGACGTCACACTCTCTATCTTCACAGATATTTAAGTTGTTGTACTTGTTTGAATTTTGCATCACTAATTTATAATTTGCATGTCGGGATGTCCTTTTTGCTAACAACTTACACCCTTGTGCAAATTAATTGAAACTAATGATAATTCTGTTATACTATTTACATTATTCGGACTATTGTTCATATTTATTACAACGTTTCGGCCGTTGTACGCTCCGACCTTCTTCAGTTGGTTGGAATGTCGAACTGAACCCTTTATTTCGCTCACTGGGGTAGACTGTTCTAGTTCCACATGCCATGTCTAATGGATGCCAATTATCAGTTATCGCCTGTTAATTCCCCTCTCCAAGTTTTCCACTGCCTTAACCACACTCTTTGGGTCCTGTCACTGGATCTAACTAACGCCTTTATCCACTGTGCCATGTGTCCTTGAGGACATCTGTGTATGAATTTCTGGGTATTATAAACCTAATGTCTTCAGCAATCATTTTTTACCAATTGCTTATATTTCAATTTTTGCTGTTATCCTAACATGTTTTTACCAGAGCTCATATTGCAATTTTTGTTGTTATTATCGCTTTATAATACCCATAAATTCATACACTAATTCTGTTATTATTTATTTTTTCTTATTTTTCCAATGAAACATGACCCGGTGCACATGTTAGTACTTCATATCTCCGCCTTTATTATTTAGAAATTCTCTGATGCGATTTGGCATCTTGGGGTCATGACCACCACACGTCTATAATCGTCGTCACGAGCTTCTCTTTTGTCGTACAGGCCGCGATCTATTTGTAAAGCTTGCTAGTGTGTTCGTGCAGCGTTACAATTTTCCTACGCTTCCTTGGAGGAAAGTCTATCGTAGACAATGCCGGTAGGACAAATAATCGACAATCGAGATAATAGTGTTTCTGGGCGTGATAAAAATGTGAAGCAATCCTAGATGACGCAATATTTTTCAAACCCAAACAAATTTCATCATAGACCCCGAAAATAGATTCATATTACTGCACACCACTGGAAATAACCTAATCTGAAGACAAAAACAGAAATCGATTATACTCTGTCACTCTAGTGGATCTAAAACTAACCGTATGGTGAAAGAAAAGAAACTAAAGCGGTTGTTTCAATTAATTTGCACAAGGGTGTATATATCCTTTCGCAACATAATGAATCATGGTACCATAGAGTTTATTCTTTGTTAATTGTCATGACTTGTTAGAAAAGCTATTGGAGTGGTTTCCCATTGTCTTCTTCAATGTTTTGGAATTTCGAGTTGCCATTCTTCTCGACTGGTTGTGACCCAATACCAAAAGACTTCTCTACCCTGCTTTTTAACACATAGGTAGGAGAAGAAGAAATGGAGTAATGCCTTCCCAAAGCTATGAGTGCGAAATGATTGGAGCCGGAAAGGATGGAAACTTGTGGAAAAATTTATCTATCAATTTCAGTGTGTTCATACCTATCTGTCTATTTATCTCAGTTTGTTCATATCTATCTATCTATCTATCTATCTATCTATCTATCTATCTATCTCAGTTTGTTCATATCTATCTATCTATCTATCTATCTATCTATCTATCTATCTATCTATCTATCTATCTATCTCAGTCTGTTCATATCTATCTATCTATCTATCTATCTATCTATCTATCTATCTATCTATCTAAGTCTGTTCATATCTATCTATCTATCTATCTCAGATCGTTCATATCTATCTATCTATCTATCTATCTATCTATCTATCTATCTATCTATCTATCTATCTATCTGTTCATTCAGTTCCTCCTCTATCTATCTATCTATCTATCTATCTATCTATCTATCTATCTGTTCATTCTCTCCCTCCCTCCTCCTATCATCTATCTATCTATCTATCTATCTATCTATCTATCTATCTCAGTCTGTTCATATCTATCTATCTATCTATCTATCTATCTATCTATCTATCTATCTATCTAAGTCTGATCGTATCTATCTATCTCAGATCGTTCATATCTATCTATCTATCTATCTATCTATCTATCTATCTATCTATCTATCTATCTTCATTCTCTCCCTCCCTCCTCCTATCTATCTATCTATCTATCTATCTATCTATCTATCTATCTATCTATCTATCTATCTATCTATCTATCTGTTCATTCTCTCCCTCCCTCCATCCCATCCTATCTATCTATCTATCTATCTATCTATCTATCTATCTATCTATCTATCTATCTGTTCATTCTCTCCCTCCCTCCATCCCTCCTATCTATCTATCTATCTATCTATCTATCTATCTATCTATCTATCTATCTATCTATTCATTCTCTCCATCCCTCCTATCTATCTATCTATCTATCTATCTATCTATCTATCTATCTATCTGTTCATTCTCTCCCTCCCTCCTATCTATCTATCTATCTATCTATCTATCTATCTATCTATCTATCTATCTGTTCATTCTCTCCCTCCTATCTATCTATCTATCTATCTATCTATCTATCTATCTATCTATCTATCTATCTATCTATCTGTTCATTCTCTCCCTCCCTCCTATCTATCTATCTATCTATCTATCTATCTATCTATCTATCTCAGCTTGTTCATATCGCAGTTGTTTCAGTTAATTTACATAAGGGTGTGATTCGGTCGAGTCTCTATTTCTGAAAATAATGTCTCAAATTTTTCAGGAAAAGTTGCTTAAGAATCTGATCTTATCTTTTATGAATAGATTCTGTTTCGAGAAATTGAAATTCAGATCGATCGATCAATGTAACAATCAATATTCTTACATTGTCTAACACTTCAAGCAGTCAATGCTCTCCACTTTGACTCTTCAAAAGCCAGCAAGTTGATGTCATTCCAGCTCGTGTTCTCTCGTCTTTTCACATGGTTCATTGCCAGATTGTTTTTGGCCGGCGTCACTTCAACGTTTTCGTTAGGAATCTATCATAAAACTTGGAATACATGTTGATAAGACGGCAGTCTTTCTGCCTGGTTTATCCAATTCATCTACTTTTAGAAGATTTCTTTGGAAATACCGGAAAGTTCTTGGCCAGAAAAGATTAAAAAATGGCTGAACTACGTTCAGTTGGCCCTGGATAAAGACACTGACTTCAATAAAACTGTTGACTAAATGAAATTAATAAACACATATACAATTGTTATGGTAATTTACACACGCATGCATGGACTCTCCCAGCTATAAATAGGAGCAGGTACTGTCTTTTAGAGAGAGAAGTTTCTAGCAGTCAGCTCTAACAGTCGGACCGAACATTCTTGCTGTAACATTCTCGTTTGTATATGTTTGTATTACTGTTTCTGTTAATATAATAGTTTAACTCAATTCCTCTTTATTTCTGATCCTAACAAGGTCTCAATAACAGTATTGGTAAGTATTTGGCAAATAATGAATTCAAAGAAAAACAAATAATGATTTAAATAAGTGTCATTCCAGCCAGGTTCAACTAGGTCCCTCCAAATTTTCTTTCGGAAAATGCAACGGCAGCGAATACTGGACGATTTCCTCAAAGATGAAGAAGAGGCTCCAGGCGACAGTGATGTGGTTCTACATAAGGATGATGAGGATATCATGGACCGAGCGTGTGAGCAACGATGAGATCATAGAGAGGTTGCAAACAAGGAGGAGGCTTATACTTATTATCAGGAAGAGGCAGCTGAAGTTTCTGGAACATATAATGAGAAAGGTGGGCCTGGAGAATCTGATACTCACGGGTCGAATAGAGGAAAAGAGAGACATGGGAAAATAGCGCGTGACATCTCTGGCAGACTTAATAAAGTGGATGACAGAACGTGGTCTAGGGGAGGAAGCAGAAGGAAGGAACTTTTTGAGAGCTGCAAGGATAGAAGGAGGTGGAGATTCATGATCGCCTATGATTTGAAAGGACATGGCATATACAAAGAAAGAAAGATAGAATGGTTAAAATATTAATAAGATATTGAAAAATGCATTTTTTCCATTTTTGCACCCCTCAGAAATGACAGAAGAGTGCGATTAGTTGATCGAATTTGAGGGACCCATAACGGTTGCGATGAGGGGAAAAGAGACCCTTGCTGAATCTGGCTGACCCATAACCTCACCTATTATTATTCTTGATCCGCCTTCAATAAGCAATTAATATTCAACCTAATTACAATTAACGGGAAATAAATAACTAACAACGGTTCAATCGTCTTCTTCTTATAGAGTCACTACATCACACCCATTCCCGTGATTCACATCCATTGTGATTGCCCGCATTGGCAGTTGGGATCGACATCGGTAGCATGTCCCCATTTCTGAAGGTTGGCTCTAAAGCTACCAACAGCTGCTCGGAGGAGATTCAGGCAAGACCAGAATGGCCAGCCTTCACTGGAGCCTGGTCGGCGGGACACTGTAGGGCTGAGGGGAAGCCTGTGTTCCACGTTGTTAAGGCGGCAGTACCACTTCTTTGTCATTGGTTCATAGCCATGGAGTGGATGACAAGGGCCAATTTATTGCTTCAACTTCTGAAACTGGAAGTGGACTGTCCGTCTGATGTAAGGGGGAGGGCGATTCTACTAAGAAAGTAGTTCAGTTATGGTGTCTCTATTGTACAAAGAGGCCTGAGGTGTACTTGTCAAAATATTGGGACAAAATTGTATCATTATTGTAGTCATTTAGGCTTTTTCCATTTCATCACTATGCTCATTCAAAGCCGTTGTCAATCTATAAGACCGTTTACCCAGTAAACGGTTATTAAGATCATTTTTTTACAGTATTATGACACATTGGTCAGATGTTAAATCTGAGAAGGACATGGTTAAGTGAAAAATGGAATGTAAGCAGGAAGATATATATATATATATATATATATATATATATATATATATATATATATATATATAGAGAGAGAGAGAGAGAGAGAGAGAGAGAGGGGGGATCTGGATTATATTGTCGCTGACGAAAACGAATTGGGTGCAAATGTAAACAAGGAACGAATCATCCTCTCGTTGATGAACAGGTGATCTGGTTTATATTTCCGCAAGTCCAGAAATGGAGAAATAATTTTATTTCTTCCTTAAGGAATCAAGAGAATTAAAATTAATGACTACAATAAAACTGCCCCCTCTCACCCACGCACTTTATAAATTAGATTTGTCACAAAGACATGGAAAGTAGGCTGAGGTTAAATGCTCAGAAGGGAGGAGGAAGAGGGAGAATGTAGCAACACCTATATGGAGTGATAGTGCGTAATGTAAAGTAAAGCAAGTTGGAGTTTAAGGAAGGATAACTCCCAGTAAGTACTCCCAAGAAGGTGGATAATTCTCCAAATATGTAAAATTGATTAAGAAAGGAGAAATAGGGAATAAATAACCCTTATTAGGATTAATATAAAAATTGATGAATCATCGAATCCCTAGAACTTTTCGGCCCCACGCCGGTTTTGGGCCGAAGTGCAAATTTATTGTCTTTGAGAGCTCGAAGACTTGTGCTGCGATTCCACTTCAACTACCACCAGATTTCCTGATTCTGAAGAACTTTGAAACCCAAATATTAGGCGAAGCACAATTTCACTAAAGAGATTGATGCGGGAAGGGTTAATTTTTGTTGAACCACGAACTATATAAACCAACTGAAGATTATCCCAATGAGTTTTTCCTTTTTATTTTTTGTTGAGAATATATTTCTTCCCTTAATGTAGCACCCGCCACGGCTCGAACCAGGGCTGCGATTACTACCACATTCAATCTTCCAGTGCACTGAGATCAGGAACACACTGTAGGCTGAGTTGGTGTAGATCGAAGCGACCAGCGACTAACAACCAGGTTTGAACAGTGTCAGAATTGACCAACGCAGAGTTAGCCCTGTGGAGGACAGGACCTCTAAAACGTGGTTACACCACCAGGTGTTGTAGGCTGTAAAAGAGGGATTTAGTAGGTTTACCCTGTGCAAGACCCGGGAATGTAGTCCTTCTGAGCACTTTCCGTGAAAATAGCGATAGAGCAGCGAGAAGCTTGTTATATCCGGCCTGCTAGAGAGAGGTTTCAGGGCGAAAAATAATTCGTCACTCACAACAAATCGATGACACTTTTGTACTCTATGAAGACGGGGAAGTGAGATCTGCACAGTTTCTGCCCCAATATAAAAACAGTACTCCATTCTTGGCCTGATCAAGCTCTTGTAAAGGATAGAGGATAGCACGTGGAGTCAGATACTTCCTGAAGTGGTAAAGGGAACCGAACACTTTACCTACATCTTCAGAGATGGCTCCTATGTACTTGAAGTCAAGTTTGATTTTAAGGCGAATAGTCTCTCAAAGCACGGTACCTCTCCCAAGGGACTGCCGTTCATCCTGACTGACGGACCTTGGGATCCGATCGATGATAGGAGAGATGTAACAAGTTTGGCTTTCGAGATATTCAATGTAACCAGCCAATTTTTTTCCCACAAAAATACTTATATTTTGAAAAGTTGGCCAGGCTGAGATCTTTTTAATACCCTTTAATAAACTGGCACGTTTCCTAAGTTTATTGTTAGTTGCAAAAAGTCAGCTTTTAATTATCAAACTTATTTAATAACTAAAAATGTAGGTAACAAACTTCTATGCAGAATTCCGATTCGAAAAAGCAAACATCCTTTCTCTAATACTCATATATACTGGAAATCGCAACATTCTCTCTCTAATAATCTTATTAACTGGAGATCGCAACATTCTATCTTTTATAATCTTATTTACTGGAAATCGCAACATTCTCTCTCTAATAATCTTATTTACTGGAAATCGCAACATCCTCTCTCTAATAATCTTATTAACTGGAGATCGCAACATCCTCTCTCTAATAATCTTATTTACTGGAGATCGCAACATCCTCTCTTTTATAATCTTATCTACTGGGGATCGCAACATTCTCTCTCTAATAATCTTATTTACTGGAGATTGCAACATCCTCTCTTTTATAATCTTATTTACTGGAGATCGCAACATCCTCTGTCTAATAATCTTATTTACTGGAGATCGCAACATCCCTTCTCTAATAATTTTATTTATTGGAAATCGCAACATCCCCTCTCTAATAATCTTATTTACTGGAGATCGCAACATTCTCTCTCTAATAATCTTATTTACTGGAGATCGCAACATTCTCTCTCTAATAATCTTATTTACTGGAGATCGCAACATCCTCTCTCTAATAATCTTATTTACTGGAGACCACAACTTCCTCTCTCTAATAATCTTATTTACTGGAGATCGCAACATTCTCTCTCTAATAATCTTATTTACTGGAGATCACGACATCCTCTCTCTAATAATCTTCTTTATTGGAAATCGGAACATCCTCTCTCCAATAATCTTCTTTATTGGAAATCGCTACATCCTCTTTCTAATAATCTTATTTACTGGAGATCGCAACATCCTCTCTCTAATAATCTTATTTACTGGAGATCGCAACATTCTCTCTCTAATAATCTTATTAACTGAAGATCGCAACATTCTCTCTCTAATAATCTTATTAACTGGAGATCGCAACATCCTCTCTCTAATAATCTTATTTACTGGAGACCACAACTTCCTCTCTCTAATAATCTTATTTACTGGAGATCGCAACATTCTCTCTCTAATAATCTTATTAACTGGAGATCGCAACATTCTCTCTCTAATAATCTTATTTACTGGAGATCGCGACATCCTCTCTCTAATAATCTTCTTTATTGGAAATCGCAACATCCTCTCTAATAATCTTCTTTATTGGAAATTATTTACTGGAGATCGCAACATTCTCTCTCTAATAATCTTCTTTATTGGAAATCTGATAATCTTATTTACTGGAGAACATTCTCTCTCTGATAATCTTCTTTATTGGAAATCGCAACATTCTCTCTCTAATAATCTTATTTACTGGAGATCGCAACATCCTCTCTCTAATAATCTTATTTACTGGAGATCGCAACATCTCTCTCTAATAATCTTCTTTATTGGAAATCGCAACATCCTCTCTCTAATAATCTTATTTACTGGAGATCGCAACATCCTCTCTCTAATAATCTTATTAACTGGAGATCGCAACATCCTCTCTCTAATAATCTTATTTACTGGAAATCGCAACATCCTCTCTCTAATAATCTTATTTACTGGAGATCGCAACATCCTCTCTCTAATAATCTTATTTACTTGAGATCGCAACATCCTCTCTCTAATAATCTTATTTACTGGAGATCGCAACATTCTCTCTCTAATAATCTTATTAACTGGAGATGGCAACATTCTCTCTCTAATAATCTTATTTACTGGAGATCGCAACATTCTCTCTCTAATAATCTTATTTACTGGAGATCGCAACATCCTCTCTCTAATAATCTTATTTATTGGAAATCGCAACATCTCTCTCTAATAATCTTATTTACTGGAGATCAACATTCTCTCTCTAATAATCTTATTTGACTGGAGATCGCGACATTCTCTCTCTAATAATCTTATTAACTGGAAATCGCAACATCCTCTCTCTAATAATCTTATTTATTGGAAACCACAACTTCCTCTCTCTAATAATCTTATTTACTGGAGATCGCAACATTCTCTCTCTAATAATGTTATTTACTGGAAATCGCAACATCCTCTCTTAATAATCTTATTTACTGGAGATCGCAACATCCTCTCTCTAATAATCTTATTTTGGAGAGTTGGATCCTGTCTAATAATCTTCTTTATTGAAATCGCAACATCCTCTCTCTAATCTTATTTACTGGAGATCGCAACATCCTCTCTAATAATCTTATTAACTGGAGATCGCAACACTCTCTCTAATAATCTTATTAACTGGAATCGCAACATCCTCTCTCTAATAATCTTATTTACTGGAGATCACAACATCCTCTCTCTAATAATCTTATTTACTGGAGATCGCAACATTCTCTCTCTAAAATCTTATTAACTGGAGATCGCAAACATTCTCTCTCTAATAATCTTATTTACTGGAGATTGCAACATCCTCTTTCTAATTAATCTTAATCTTATTTACTGGAAATCGCAACATCTTCTCTCTAATAATCTTATTTACTGGAGATGGGCAACATCCTCTCTCTAATAATCTTATTTACTGGAGATCGCAACATCCTCTCTCTAATAATGTTATTTACTGGAAATCGCAACATCCTCTCTTTTATAATCTTATTTACTGGAGATCGCAACATCCTCTCTCTAATAATCTTATTTACTGGAGATAGCAACATCCCTTCTCTAATAATTTTATTTATTGGAAATCGCAACATCCCCTCTCTAATAATCTTATTTACTGGAGATCGCAACATCCTCTCTCTAATAATCTTATTTACTGGAGATCGCAACATCCTCTCTCTAATAATCTTATTTACTGGAGATGGGAATTTCCCTTATTTAACACAGACCCACTTTGGAGCTATGAGGATGTTAAACACTATGAGGGGACAAATCAATACCCACAGCTATATAGACTTATTGAGAGTTAATATTTTTTATATTTTATTTATATTCATGTGTCAGATTTCTTCATCCAATTTAAAGAATCATATTTCTTTCAAACAGGTAGCATTCAGAGTTGACAGACACTTGACAAACGGAATGCTTTCAAACCTATAACTGATTGCAGATCTAAAATGTCAATTTCATGTCAAATTCATTGTGCCGAGTTTTGCTATAACTATATGGAATGAGATTTTATTTTTTGCAAGAGAATATGCTATTACTACTCCAACTACTGCTACTATATATTATTGCAACTCTCAAAGAATTCTACAATAGGAATATAATTTGTTATAGAGGTATTGTCAGTTATGTTAATTTTTGGCTAGTATTTCTATTATGATGCTTCTCTTGCTTTTTATTGCAACTCCCATCCATAAGAAGTAGAAGTAGAGAATATAGCTATATGGCTAAATTTGAATGACTCCTGCTGGTTAGCCTTCTTACATGATGCATTGTCAATTATTATTCATTTTTCACTAGTATTTCTTTCATCTTCATTTCTCTTCATTTTTTTTTTTGCAACTCCCATCCATAAGAAGTAGAAGTAGAGAATATAGCTATATGGCTAAATTTGAATGATACCTGTTGGTTAGCCTTTTTAGATGAAACATTGTCAATTATTATTCATTTTTCACTAGTATTTCTTTCATCTTCATTTCTCTTGCTTTTTATTGCAACTGCCATCCATAAGAAGTAGAAGTAGAGAATATAGCTATATGGCTAAATTTGAATGACTCCTGCTGGTTAGCCTTTTAAATGAAGCATTGTCAATTATTATTCATTTTTCACTAGTATTTCTTTCATCTTCATTTCTCTTGCTTTTTATTGCAACTGCCATCCATAAGAAGTAGAAGTAGAGAATATAGCTATATGGCTAAATTTGAATGACTCCTGTTGGTTAGCCTTTTTAGATGAAGCATTGTCAATTATTATTCATTTTTCACTAGTATTTCTTTCATCTTCATTTCTCTTGCTTTTTATTGCAACTCCCATCCATAAGAAGTAGAAGTAGAGAATATAGCTATATGGCTAAATTTGAATGACTCCTGTTGGTTAGCCTTTTTAGATGAAGCATTGTCAATTATTATTCATTTTTCACTAGTATTTCTTTCATCTTCATTTCTCTTGCTTTTTATTGCAACTGCCATCCATAAGAAGTAGAAGTAGAGAATATAGCTATATGGCTAAATTTGAATGACTCCTGCTGGTTAGCCTTCTTAGATGAAGCATTGTCAATTATTATTCATTTTTCACTAGTATTTCTTTCATCTTCATTTCTCTTGCTTTTTATTGCAACTCTCATCCATAAGAATTAGAAATAGAGGATATAGCTATATGGCTAAATTTGAATGACTCCTGCTGGTTAGCCTTCTTAGATGAAGCATTGTCAATTATTATTCATTTTTCACTAGTATTTATTCATTTTCATCTTCATTTCTTCTTGCTCTTTTTTTGCAACTCCATCCATAAGAAGTAGAAGTAGAGAATATAGCTATATGGCTAAATTTGAATGACTCCTGCTGGTTAGCCTTCTTAGATGAAGCATTGTCAATTATTATTCATTTTTCACTAGTATTTCTTTCATCTTCATTTCTCTTGCTTTTTATTGCAACTCTCATCCATAAGAAGTAGAAGTAGAGAATATAGCTATATGGCTAAATTTGAATGACTCCTGCTGGTTAGCCTTCTTAGATGAAGCATTGTCAATTATTATTCATTTTTCACTAGTATTTCTTTCATCTTCATTTCTCTTGCTTTTTATTGCAACTCCCATCCATAAGAAGTAGAAGTAGAGAATATAGCTATATGGCTAAATTTGAATGACTCCTGTTGGTTAGCCTTCTTAGATGAAGCATTGTCAATTATTATTCATTTTTCACTAGTATTTCTTTCATCTTCATTTCTCTTGCTTTTTATTGCAACTCTCATCCATAAGAAGTAGAAGTAGAGAATATAGCTATATGGCTAAATTTGAATGACTCCTGCTGGTTAGCCTTCTTAGATGAAGCATTGTCAATTATTATTCATTTTCACTAGTATTTCTTTCATCTTCATTTCTCTTGCTTTTTATTGCAACTCCCATCCATAAGAAGTAGAAGTAGAGAATATAGCTATATGGCTAAATTTGAATGACTCCTGCTGGTTAGCCTTCTTAGATGAAGCATTGTCAATTATTATTCATTTTTCACTAGTATTTCTTTCATCTTCATTTCTCTTGCTTTTTATTGCAACTGCCATCCATAAGAAGTAGAAGTAGAGAATATAGCTATATGGCTAAATTTGAATGACTCCTGCTGGTTAGCCTTCTTAGATGAAGCATTGTCAATTATTATTCATTTTTCACTAGTATTTCTTTCATCTTCATTTCTCTTGCTTTTTTATTGCAACTGCCATCCATAAGAAGTAGAAGTAGAGAATATAGCTATATGGCTAAATTTGAATGACTCCTGCTGGTTAGCCTTCTTAGATGAAGCATTGTCAATTATTATTCATTTTCACTAGTATTTCTTTCATCTTCTTTTTCTCTTCCATTTTTTATTAAATTTGAAACTCCCATCCATTAAGAATCCATAAGAAGTAGAGAATATAGCTATATGGCTAAATTTGAATGACTCCTGCTGGTTAGCCTTCTTAGATGAAGCATTGTCAATTATTATTCATTTTTCACTAGTATTTCTTTCATCTTCATTTCTCTTGCTTTTTATTGCAACTCCCATCCATAAGAAGTAGAAGTAGAGAATATAGCTATATGGCTAAATTTGAATGACTCCTGCTGGTTAGCCTTCTTAGATGAAGCATTGTCAATTATTATTCATTTTTCACTAGTATTTCTTTCATCTTCATTTCTCTTGCTTTTTATTGCAACTCCCATCCATAAGAAGTAGAAGTAGAGAATATAGCTATATGGCTAAATTTGAATGACTCCTGCTGGTTAGCCTTCTTAGATGAAGCATTGTCAATTATTATTCATTTTTTCACTAGTATTTCTTTCATCTTCATTTTCTCTTTTTTTATTGCAACTCCCATCCATAAGAAGTAGAAGTAGAGAATATAGCTATATGGCTAAATTTGAATGACTCCTGCTGGTTAGCCTTCTTAGATGAAGCATTGTCAATTATTATTCATTTTCACTAGTATTTCTTTCATCTTCATTTCTCTTGCTTTTTATTGCAACTGCCATCCATAAGAAGTAGAAGAAGAGAATATAGCTATATGGCTAAATTTGAATGACTCCTGCTGGTTAGCCTTCTTAGATGAAGCATTGTCAATTATTATTCATTTTTCACTAGTATTTCTTTCATCTTCATTTCTCTTGCTTTTTTTATTGCAACTCCCATCCATAAGAAGTAGAAGTAGAGAATATAGCTATATGGCTAAATTTGAATGACTCCTGCTGGTTAGCCTTCTTAGATGAAGCATTGTCAATTATTATTCATTTTTCACTAGTATTTCTTTCATCTTCATTTCTCTTCATTTTTTTATTGCAACTCCCATCCATAAGAAGTAGAAGTAGAGAATATAGCTATATGGCTAAATTTGAATGACTCCTGCTGGTTAGCCTTCTTAGATGAAGCATTGTCAATTATTATTCATTTTCACTAGTATTTCTTTCATCTTCATTTCTCTTGCTTTATTTTTTATTGCAACTCCCATCCATAAGAAGTAGAAGTAGAGAATATAGCTATATGGCTAAATTTGAATGACTCCTGCTGGTTAGCCTTCTTAGATGAATGAAGCATTGTCAATTATTATTCATTTTCACTAGTATTTCTTTCATCTTCATTTCTCTTGCTTTTTTATTGCAACTCCCATCCATAAGAAGTAGAAGTAGAGAATATAGCTATATGGCTAAATTTGAATGACTCCTGCTGGTTAGCCTTCTTAGATGAAGCATTGTCAATTATTATTCATTTTTCACTAGTATTTCTTTCATCTTCATTTCTCTTGCTTTTTATTGCAACTCCCATCCATAAGAAGTAGAAGTAGAGAATATAGCTATATGGCTAAATTTGAATGACTCCTGCTGGTTAGCCTTCTTAGATGAAGCATTGTCAATTATTATTCATTTTTCACTAGTATTTCTTTCATCTTCATTTCTCTTGCTTTTTTATTGCAACTCCCATCCATAAGAAGTAGAAGTAGAGAATATAGCTATATGGCTAAATTTGAATGACTCCTGCTGGTTAGCCTTCTTAGATGAAGCATTGTCAATTATTATTCATTTTTCACTAGTATTTCTTTCATCTTCATTTCTCTTGCTTTTTTTGCAACTCCCATCCATAAGAAGTAGAAGTAGAGAATATAGCTATATGGCTAAATTTGAATGACTCCTGCTGGTTAGCCTTCTTAGATGAAGCATTGTCAATTATTATTCATTTTTCACTAGTATTTCTTTCATCTTCATTTCTCTTGCTTTTTATTGCAACTCCCATCCATAAGAAGTAGAAGTAGAGAATATAGCTATATGGCTAAATTTGAATGACTCCTGCTGGTTAGCCTTCTTAGATGAAGCATTGTCAATTATTATTCATTTTTCACTAGTATTTCTTTCATCTTCATTTCTCTTGCTTTTTATTGCAACTCCCATCCATAAGAAGAAGAAGTAGAGAATATAGCTATATGGCTAAATTTGAATGACTCCTGCTGGTTAGCCTTCTTAGATGAAGCATTGTCAATTATTATTCATTTTCACTAGTATTTCTTTCATCTTCATTTCTCTTGCTTTTTATTGCAACTCCCATCCATAAGAAGTAGAAGTAGAGAATATAGCTATATGGCTAAATTTGAATGACTCCTGCTGGTTAGCCTTCTTAGATGAAGCATTGTCAATTATTATTCATTTTTCACTAGTATTTCTTTCATCTTCATTTCTCTTGCTTTTTATTGCAACTGCCATCCATAAGAAGTAGAAGTAGAGAATATAGCTATATGGCTAAATTTGAATGACTCCTGCTGGTTAGCCTTCTTAGATGAAGCATTGTCAATTATTATTCATTTTCACTAGTATTTCATTTTTCATCTTCATTTCTCTTGCTTTTTATTGCAACTCCATCCATAAGAAGTAGAAGTAGAGAATATAGCTATATGGCTAAATTTGAATGACTCCTGCTGGTTAGCCTTCTTAGATGAAGCATTGTCAATTATTATTCATTTTCACTAGTATTTCTTTCATCTTCATTTCTCTTGCTTTTTATTGCAACTGCCATCCATAAGAAGTAGAAGTAGAGAATATAGCTATATGGCTAAATTTGAATGACTCCTGCTGGTTAGCCTTCTTAGATGAAGCATTGTCAATTATTATTCATTTTTCACTAGTATTTCTTTCATCTTCATTTCTCTTGCTTTTTATTGCAACTCCCATCCATAAGAAGTAGAAGTAGAGAATATAGCTATATGGCTAAATTTGAATGACTCCTGCTGGTTAGCCTTCTTAGATGAAGCATTGTCAATTATTATTCATTTTTCACTAGTATTTCATTTTTTCATCTTCATTTCTCTTGCTTTTTATTGCAACTCCCATCCATAAGAAGTAGAAGTAGAGAATATAGCTATATGGCTAAATTTGAATGACTCCTGCTGGTTAGCCTTCTTAGATGAAGCATTGTCAATTATTATTCATTTTTCACTAGTATTTCTTTCATCTTCATTTCTCTTGCTTTTTTATTGCAACTCCCATCCATAAGAAGTAGAAGTAGAGAATATAGCTATATGGCTAAATTTGAATGACTCCTGCTGGTTAGCCTTCTTAGATGAAGCATTGTCAATTATTATTCATTTTTCACTAGTATTTCTTTCATCTTCATTTCTCTTGCTTTTTATTGCAACTCCCATCCATAAGAAGTAGAAGTAGAGAATATAGCTATATGGCTAAATTTGAATGACTCCTGCTGGTTAGCCTTCTTAGATGAAGCATTGTCAATTATTATTCATTTTTCACTAGTATTTCTTTCATCTTCATTTCTCTTGCTTTTTTTATTGCAACTCCCATCCATAAGAAGTAGAAGTAGAGAATATAGCTATATGGCTAAATTTGAATGACTCCTGCTGGTTAGCCTTCTTAGATGAAGCATTGTCAATTATTATTCATTTTTCACTAGTATTTCTTTCATCTTCATTTCTCTTGCTTTTTATTGCAACTCCCATCCATAAGAAGTAGAAGTAGAGAATATAGCTATATGGCTAAATTTGAATGACTCCTGCTGGTTGCTTAGATGAAGCATTGTCAATTATTATTCATTTTTCACTAGTATTTCTTTTCATCTTTAGATGCAACTGCCATCCATAAGAATAGAAGTAGAGAATATCAATTAAATTTATTCCTGCTGGTTTTTCTTAGACTAGTATTTTCAATTATTTTCATTTTTCTTCATTCATCTTCATTTCTCTTTTTTTATTGCAACTCCCATCCATAAGAAGTAGAAGTAGAGAATATAGCTATATGGCTAAATTTGAATGACTCCTGCTGGTTAGCCTTCTTACATGATGCATTGTCAATTATTATTCATTTTTCACTAGTATTTCTTTCATCTTCATTTCTCTTGCTTTTTATTGCAACTCCCATCCATAAGAAGTAGAAGTAGAGAATATAGCTATATGGCTAAATTTGAATGACTCCTGCTGGTTAGCCTTCTTAGATGAAGCATTGTCAATTATTATTCATTTTTCACTAGTATTTCTTTCATCTTCATTTCTCTTGCTTTTTTATTGCAACTCCCATCCATAAGAAGTAGAAGTAGAGAATATAGCTATATGGCTAAATTTGAATGACTCCTGCTGGTTAGCCTTCTTAGATGAAGCATTTTCAATTATTATTCATTTTTCACTAGTATTTCTTTCATCTTCATTTCTCTTGCAATTTTTTATTGCAACTCCCATCCATAAGAAGTAGAAGTAGAGAATATAGCTATATGGCTAAATTTGAATGACTCCTGCTGGTTAGCCTTCTTAGATGAAGCATTGTCAATTATTATTCATTTTTCACTAGTATTTCTTTCATCTTCATTTCTCTTGCTTTTTTATTGCAACTGCCATCCATAAGAAGTAGAAGTAGAGAATATAGCTATATGGCTAAATTTGAATGACTCCTGCTGGTTAGCCTTCTTAGATGAAGCATTGTCAATTATTATTCATTTTTCACTAGTATTCTTTTCATCTTCATTTCTCTTGCTTTTTATTGCAACTCCCATCCATAAGAAGTAGAAGTAGAGAATATAGCTATATGGCTAAATTTGAATGACTCCTGCTGGTTAGCCTTCTTAGATGAAGCATTGTCAATTATTATTCATTTTTCACTAGTATTTCTTTCATCTTCATTTCTCTTGCTTTTTATTGCAACTCCCATCCATAAGAAGTAGAAGTAGAGAATATAGCTATATGGCTAAATTTGAATGACTCCTGCTGGTTAGCCTTCTTAGATGAAGCATTGTCAATTATTATTCATTTTTTCACTAGTATTTCTTTCATCTTCATTTCTCTTGCTTTTTATTGCAACTCCCATCCATAATAAGAAGTAGAAGTAGAGAATATAGCTATATGGCTAAATTTGAATGACTCCTGCTGGTTAGCCTTCTTAGATGAAGCATTGTCAATTATTATTCATTTTTTCACTAGTATTTCTTTCATCTTCATTTCTCTTGCTTTTTATTGCAACTCCATCCATAAGAAGTAGAAGTAGAGAATATAGCTATATGGCTAAATTTGAATGACTCCTGCTGGTTAGCCTTCTTAGATGAAGCATTGTCAATTATTATTCATTTTTCACTAGTATTTCTTTCATCTTCATTTCTCTTGCTTTTTATTGCAACTCCCATCCATAAGAAGTACAAGTAGAGAATATAGCTATATGGCTAAATTTGAATGACTCCTGCTGGTTAGCCTTCTTAGATGAAGCATTGTCAATTATTATTCATTTTTCACTAGTATTTCTTTCATCTTCATTTCTCTTGCTTTTTATTGCAACTCCCATCCATAAGTAGAAGTAGAGAATATAGCTATATGGCTAAATTTGAATGACTCCTGCTGGTTAGCCTCCTTAGATGAATCATTGTCAATTATTATTCATTTTTCACTAGTATTTCTTTCATCTTCATTTTCTTCTTTTTTTGCAACTCCATCCATAAGAAGTAGAAGTAGAGAATATAGCTATATGGCTAAATTTGAATGACTCCTGCTGGTTAGCCTTCTTAGATGAAGCATTGTCAATTATTATTCATTTTCACTAGTATTTCTTTCATCTTCATTTCTCTTGCTTTTTATTGCAACTCCCATCCATAAGAAGTAGAAGTAGAGAATATAGCTATATGGCTAAATTTGAATGACTCCTGCTGGTTAGCCTTCTTAGATGAAACATTGTCAATTATTATTCATTTTTCACTAGTATTTCTTTCATCTTCATTTCTCTTGCTTTTTATTGCAACTCCCATCCATAAGAAGTAGAAGTAGAGAATATAGCTATATGGCTAAATTTGAATGACTCCTGCTGGTTAGCCTTCTTAGATGAAGCATTGTCAATTATTATTCATTTTTCACTAGTATTTCTTTAGATCTTCATTTCTCTTGCTTTTTATTGCAACTCCCATCCTTTTTAAGAAGTCCCATCCATAAGAAGAGAATAGAATATAGCTATATGGCTAAATTTGAATGACTCCTGCTGGTTAGCCTTCTTAGATGAAGCATTGTCAATTATTATTCATTTTTCACTAGTATTTCTTTCATCTTCATTTCTCTTGCTTTTTATTGCAACTCCCATCCATAAGAAGTAGAAGTAGAGAATATAGCTATTGGCTAAATTTGAATGACTCCTGCTGGTTCTTCTTAGATGAAGCATTGTCAATTATTATTCATTTTTCACTAGTATTTCTTTCATCTTCATTTTCTTGCTTTTTTATTGCAACTCCATCCATAAGAAGTAGAAGTAGAGAATATAGCTATATGGCTAAATTTGAATGACTCCTGCTGGTTAGCCTTCTTAGATGAAGCATTGTCAATTATTATTCATTTTTCACTAGTATTTCTTTCATCTTCATTTCTCTTGCTTTTTATTGCAACTCCCATCCATAAGAAGTAGAAGTAGAGAATATAGCTATATGGCTAAATTTGAATGACTCCTGCTGGTTAGCCTTCTTAGATGAAGCATTGTCAATTATTATTCATTTTTCACTAGTATTTCTTTCATCTTCATTTCTTGCTTTTTATTGCAACTCCCATCCATAAGAAGTAGAAGTAGAGAATATTTATATGGCTAAATTTGAATGACTCCTGCTGGTTAGCCTTCTTAGATGAAGCATTGTCAATTATTATTCATTTTTCACTAGTATTTCTTTCATCTTCATTTCTCTTGCTTTTTTATTGCAACCCCATCCATAAGAAGTAGAAGTAGAGAATATAGCTATATGGCTAAATTTGAATGACTCCTGCTGGTTAGCATTTCTTAGATGAAGCATTGTCAATTATTATTCATTTTTTCACTAGTATTTCTTTCATCTTCATTTCTCTTGCTTTTTTATTGCAACTCTCCATCCATAAGAAGTAGAAGTAGAGAATATAGCTATATGGCTAAATTTGAATGACTCTCCTGCTGGTTAGCCTTCTTAGATGAAGCATTGTCAATTATTATTCATTTTCACTAGTATTTCTTTCATCTTCATTTCTCTTGCTTTTTATTGCAACTCCCATCCATAAGAAGTAGAAGTAGAGAATATAGCTATATGGCTAAATTTGAATGACTCCTGCTGGTTAGCCTTCTTAGATGAAGCATTGTCAATTATTATTCATTTTTCACTAGTATTTTCATTTTTCATCTTCATCTTCATTTCTCTTGCTTTTTATTGCAACTCCCATCCATAAGAAGTAGAAGTAGAGAATATAGCTATATGGCTAAATTTGAATGACTCCTGCTGGTTAGCCTTCTTAGATGAAGCATTGTCAATTATTATTCATTTTTCACTAGTATTTCTTTCATCTTCATTTCTCTTGCTTTTTATTGCAACTCCCATCCATAAGAAGTAGAAGTAGAGAATATAGCTATATGGCTAAATTTGAATGACTCCTGCTGGTTAGCCTTCTTAGATGAAGCATTGTCAATTATTATTCATTTTTCACTAGTATTTCTTTCATCTTCATTTCTCTTGCTTTTTATTGCAACTCCCATCCATAAGAAGTAGAAGTAGAGAATATAGCTATATGGCTAAATTTGAATGACTCCTGCTGGTTAGCCTTCTTAGATGAAGCATTGTCAATTATTATTCATTTTTCACTAGTATTTCTTTCATCTTCATTTCTCTTGCTTTTTTATTGCAACTCCCATCCATAAGAAGTAGAAGTAGAGAATATAGCTATATGGCTAAATTTGAATGACTCCTGCTGGTTAGCCTTCTTAGATGAAGCATTGTCAATTATTATTCATTTTTCACTAGTATTTTTTTCATCTTCATTTCTCTTGCTTTTTTATTGCAACTCCCATCCATAAGAAGTAGAAGTAGAGAATATAGCTATATGGCTAAATTTGAATGACTCCTGCTGGTTAGCCTTCTTAGATGAAGCATTGTCAATTATTATTCATTTTTCACTAGTATTTCTTTCATCATTTCTTGCTTTTCTTCATTTCTCTTGAATATTTTTATTGAAACTCCCATCCATAAGTCAATTAGAAGTAGAG
This sequence comes from Acanthosepion pharaonis, assembly GCA_903632075.3. NCBI lineage: Eukaryota > Metazoa > Mollusca > Cephalopoda > Sepiida > Sepiidae > Acanthosepion > Acanthosepion pharaonis. The sequence goes on from CAHIKZ030000069.1 coordinate 544,822, forward strand.
AATATAGCTTATATGCAACTCCCATCTAAATTTGAATGACTCCTGCTGGTTAGCCTTCTTAGATGAAGCATTGTCAATTATTATTCATTTTCACTAGTATTTCTTTCATCTTCATTTCTCTTGCTTTTTTATTGCAACTCCCATCCATAAGAAGTAGAAGTAGAGAATATAGCTATATGGCTAAATTTGAATGACTCCTGCTGGTTAGCCTTCTTAGATGAAGCATTGTCAATTATTATTCATTTTTCACTAGTATTTCTTTCATCTTCATTTCTCTTGCTTTTTATTGCAACTCCCATCCATAAGAAGTAGAAGTAGAGAATATAGCTATATGGCTAAATTTGAATGACTCCTGCTGGTTAGCCTTCTTAGATGAAGCATTGTCAATTATTATTCATTTTTCACTAGTATTTCTTTCATCTTCATTTCTCTTGCTTTTTTATTGCAACTCCCATCCATAAAGAAGTAGAAGTAGAGAATATAGCCTTCTTAGATATATGGCTAAATTTTGAATGACTCCTGCTTTGGTTAGCCTTCTTAGATGAAGCATTATCAATTATTATTCATTTTTCACTAGTATTTCAATTATTTTCATCTTCATTTCTCTTGCTTTTTATTGCAACTGCCATCCATAAGAAGTAGAAGTAGAGAATATAGCTATATGGCTAAATTTGAATGACTCCTGCTGGTTAGCCTTCTTAGATGAAGCATTGTCAATTATTATTCATTTTTCACTAGTATTTCTTTCATCTTCATTTCTCTTGCTTTTTATTGCAACTCCCATCCATAAGAAGTAGAAGTAGAGAATATAGCTATATGGCTAAATTTGAATGACTCCTGCTGGTTAGCCTTCTTAGATGAAGCATTGTCAATTATTATTCATTTTTCACTAGTATTTCTTTCATCTTCATTTCTCTTGCTTTTTATTGCAACTCCCATCCATAAGAATTAGAAATAGAGAATATAGCTATATGGCTAAATTTGAATGACTCCTGCTGGTTAGCCATCTTAGATGAAGCATTGTCAATTATTATTCATTTTTCACTAGTATTTCTTTCATCTTCATTTTCTTGCTTTTTTTATTGCAACTCCCATCCATAAGAATTAGAAATAGAGGATATAGCTATATGGCTAAATTTGAATGACTCCTGCTGGTTAGCCATCTTAGATGAAGCATTGTCAATTATTATTCATTTTTCACTAGTATTTCTTTCATCTTCATTTCTCTTGCTTTTTATTGCAACTGCCATCCATAAGAAGTAGAAGTAGAGAATATAGCTATATGGCTAAATTTGAATGACTCCTGCTGGTTAGCCTTCTTAGATGAAGCATTGTCAATTATTATTCATTTTTCACTAGTATTTCTTTCATCTTCATTTCTCTTGCTTTTTATTGCAACTCCCATCCATAAGAAGTAGAAGTAGAGAATATAGCTATATGGCTAAATTTGAATGACTCCTGCTGGTTAGCCTTCTTAGATGAAGCATTGTCAATTATTATTCATTTTTTCACTAGTATTTCTTTCATCTTCATTTCTCTTGCTTTTTATTGCAACTCCCATCCATAAGAAGTAGAAGTAGAGAATATAGCTATATGGCTAAATTTGAATGACTCCTGCTGGTTAGCCTTCTTAGATGAAGCATTGTCATTGTCAATTATTATTCATTTTTCACTAGTATTTTTTCATCTTCATTTCTCTTGCTTTTTTTATTGCAACTCCCATCCATAAGAAGTAGAAGTAGAGAATATAGCTATATGGCTAAATTTGAATGACTCCTGCTGGTTAGCCTTCTTAGATGAAGCATTGTCAATTATTATTCATTTTTCACTAGTATATTTCTTTCATCTTCATTTTCCCATCCATAAGAAGTAGAAGTAGAGAATTGCTATTTTAAATTTGAATGACTCCCATCCATAGATGAAGTATTGTCAATTATTATTCATTTTCACTAGTAATCTTATTTCTCTTGCTTTTTTATTGCAACTCCCATCCATGGCTAGAGAAAATTTGAATGAATGACTCCTGCTGGTTAGCCTTCTTAGATGAAGCATTGTCAATTATTATTCATTTTTCACTAGTATTTCTTTCATCTTCATTTCTCTTGCTTTTTATTGCAACTCCCATCCATAAGAAGTAGAAGTAGAGAATATAGCTATATATGGCTAAATTTGAATGACTCCTGCTGGTTAGCCTTCTTAGATGAAGCATTGTCAATTATTATTCATTTTTCACTAGTATTTCTTTCATCTTCATTTCTCTTGCTTTTTATTGCAACTCCCATCCATAAGAAGAGAAGTAGAGAATATAGCTATATGGCTAAATTTAAATTTGAATGACTCCTGCTGGTTAGCCTTCTTAGATGAAGCATTGTCAATTATTATTCATTTTTCACTAGTATTTCTTTCATCTTCATTTCTCTTGCTTTTTTATTGCAACTCCCATCCATAAGAAGTAGAAGTAGAGAATATAGCTATATGGCTAAATTTGAATGACTCCTGCTGGTTAGCCTTCTTAGATGAAGCATTGTCAATTATTATTCATTTTTCACTAGTATTTCTTTCATCTTCATTTCTCTTGCTTTTTATTGCAACTCCCATCCATAAGAAGTAGAAGTAGAGAATATAGCTATATGGCTAAATTTGAATGACTCCTGCTGGTTAGCCTTCTTAGATGAAGCATTGTCAATTATTATTCATTTTCACTAGTATTTCTTTCATCTTCATTTCTCTTGCTTTTTATTGCAACTCCCATCCATAAGAAGTAGAAGTAGAGAATATAGCTATATGGCTAAATTTGAATGACTCCTGCTGGTTAGCCTTCTTAGATGAAGCATTGTCAATTATTATTCATTTTTCATTTTTTCATCTTCATTTCTCTTGCTTTTTATTTCCCATCCATAAGAAGTAGAAGTAGAGAATATAGCTATATTTTGAATTCCTCTGGTTAGCTTTTATTGTCAATTATTATTCATTTTTCACTAGTATTTCTTTCATGTTCATTTCTCTTGCTTTTTATTGCAACTCCCATCCATAAGAAGTAGTAGAGAATATAGCTATATGGCTAAATTTGAATGACTCCTGCTAGTTAGCCTTCTTAGATGAAGCATTGTCAATTATTATTCATTTTTCACTAGTATTTCTTTCATCTTCATTTCTCTTGCTTTTTTATTGCAACTCCCATCCATAAGAAGTAGAAGTAGAGAATATAGCTATATGGCTAAATTTGAATGACTCCTGCTGGTTAGCCTTCTTAGATGAAGCATTGTCAATTATTATTCATTTTCACTAGTATTTCTTTCATCTTCATTTCTCTTGCTTTTTATTGCAACTCCCATCCATAAGAAGTAGAAGTAGAGAATATAGCTATATGGCTAAATTTGAATGACTCCTGCTGGTTAGCCTTCTTAGATGAAGCATTGTCAATTATTATTCATTTTCACTAGTATTTCTTTCATCTTCATTTCTCTTGCTTTTTATTGCAACTCCCATCCATAAGAAGTAGAAGTAGAGAATATAGCTATATGGCTAAATTTGAATGACTCCTGCTGGTTAGCCTTCTTAGATGAAGCATTGTCAATTATTATTCATTTTTCACTAGTATTTCTTTCATCTTCATTTCTCTTGCTTTTTATTGCAACTCCCATCCATAAGAAGTAGAAGTAGAGAATATAGCTATATGGCTAAATTTGAATGACTCCTGCTGGTTAGCCTTCTTAGATGAAGCATTGTCAATTATTATTCATTTTTCACTAGTATTTCTTTCATCTTCATTTCTCTTGCTTTTTTATTGCAACTCCCATCCATAAGAAGTAGAAGTAGAGAATATAGCTATATGGCTAAATTTGAATGACTCCTGCTGGTTAGCCTTCTTAGATGAAGCATTGTCAATTATTATTCATTTTCACTAGTATTTCTCATTTCATCTTCATTTCTTTGCTTTTTTTTGCAACTCCCATCCATAAGAAGTAGAAGTAGAGAATATAGCTATATGGCTAAATTTGAATGACTCCTGCTGGTTAGCCTTCTTAGATGAAGTATTTCAATTATTATTCATTTTTCACTAGTATTTCTTTCATCTTCATTTCTCTTGCTTTTTATTGCAACTCCCATCCATAAGAAGTAGAAGTAGAGAATATAGCTATATTTGGACTCCTAAATTTGAATGACAATTATTATTCATTTTCCACTGTATTTCTTTGGTTCATTTCTCCTTTTTATTGCAACTCCCATTAGATGAGAGAATATTGTAAATTTGAATTATTCATTTTTCTTAGATGAACATTGTATTATTATTCATTTTTCACTAGTATTTTTCTTTCATCTTCATTTTCTTGCTTTTTATTGCAACTCCCATCCATAAGAAGTAGAAGTAGAGAATATAGCTATATGGCTAAATTTGAATGACTCCTGCTGGTTAGCCTTCTTAGATGAAGCATTGTCAATTATTATTCATTTTTCACTAGTATTTCTTTCATCTTCATTTCTCTTGCTTTTTATTGCAACTCCCATCCATAAGAAGTAGAAGTAGAGAATATAGCTATATGGCTAAATTTGAATGACTCCTGCTGGTTAGCCTTCTTAGATGAAGCATTGTCAATTATTATTCATTTTTCACTAGTATTTCTTTCATCTTCATTTCTCTTGCTTTTTATTGCAACTCCCATCCATAAGTAGAAGTAGAGAATATAGCTATATGGCTAAATTTGAATGACTCCTGCTGGTTAGCCTTCTTAGATGAAGCATTGTCAATTATTATTCATTTTTCACTAGTATTTTTTTCATCTTCATTTCTCTTGCTTTTATTGCAACTCCCATCCATAAGAAGAATATAGCTAAGCTAAATTTAGAGAATAGATAGTCAATTATTATTCATTTTTACTGGCTCTTGCTTTTTTTGAATCCCATCCATAAGAAGTAGAAGTAGAGAATATGCTGGCTAAATTTGAATGCCTTCTTAGATGAAGCATTGTCAATTATTATTCATTTTCACTAGTATTTCTTTCATCTTCATTTCTCTTGCTTTTTATTGCAACTCCCATCCATAAGAAGTAGAAGTAGAGAATATAGCTATATGGCTAAATTTGAATGACTCCTGCTGGTTAGCCTTCTTAGATGAAGCATTGTCAATTATTATTCATTTTTCACTAGTATTTCTTTCATCTTCATTTCTCTTGCTTTTTTTATTGCAACTCCCATCCATAAGAAGTAGAAGTAGAGAATATAGCTATATGGCTAAATTTGAATGACTCCTGCTGGTTAGCCTTCTTAGATGAAGCATTGTCAATTATTATTCATTTTTCACTAGTATTTCTTTCATCTTCATTTCTCTTGCTTTTTTTTATTGCAACTCCCATCCATAAGAAGTAGAAGTAGAGAATATAGCTATATGGCTAAATTTGAATGACTCCTGCTGGTTAGCCTTCTTAGATGAAGCATTGTCAATTATTATTCATTTTTCACTAGTATTTCTTTCATCTTCATTTCTCTTGCTTTTTATTGCATCTCCCATCCATAAGAAGTAGAAGTAGAGAATATAGCTATATGGCTAAATTTGAATGACTCCTGCTGGTTAGCCTTCTTAGATGAAGCATTGTCAATTATTATTCATTTTTCACTAGTATTTCTTTCATCTTCATTTCTCTTGCTTTTTATTGAATCTCCCATCCATAAGAAGTAGAAGTAGAGAATATAGCTATATGGCTAAATTTGAATGACTCCTGCTGGTTAGCCTTCTTAGATGAAGCATTGTCAATTATTATTCATTTTCACTAGTATTTCTTTCATCTTCATTTCTCTTTGCAACTCCCATCCATAAGAAGTTTTTTGCTGTTGCAATTGTCAATTATTATTCATTTTTCACTAGTATTTCTTTCTTCATTTCTCTTGCTTTTATTGCAACTCCCATCCAGAAGTAGAAGTAGAGAATATAGCTATATGGCTAAATTTGAATGACTCCTGCTGGTTAGCCTTCTTAGATGAAGCATTGTCAATTATTATTCATTTTTCACTAGTATTTCTTTCATCTTCATTTCTCTTGCTTTTTATTGCAACTCCCATCCATAAGAAGTAGAAGTAGAGAATATAGCTATATGGCTAAATTTGAATGACTCCTGCTGGTTAGCCTTCTTAGATGAAGCATTGTCAATTATTATTCATTTTTCACTAGTATTTCTTTCATCTTCATTTCTCTTGCTTTTTTATTGCAACTCCCATCCATAAGAAGTAGAAGTAGAGAATATAGCTATATGGCTAAATTTGAATGACTCCTGCTGGTTAGCCTTCTTAGATGAAGCATTGTCAATTATTATTCATTTTTCACTAGTATTTCTTTCATCTTCATTTCTCTTTTTTTTTATTGCAACTCCCATCCATAAGAAGTAGAAGTAGAGAATATAGCTATATGGCTAAATTTGAATGACTCCTGCTGGTTAGCCTTCTTAGATGAAGCATTGTCAATTATTATTCATTTTTCACTAGTATTTCTTTCATCTTCATTTCTCTTGCTTTTTATTGCAACTCCCATCCATAAGTAGTAGAAGTAGAGAATATAGCTATATGGCTAAATTTGAATGACTCCTGCTGGTTAGCCTTCTTAGATGAAGCATTGTCAATTATTATTCATTTTTCACTAGTATTTCTTTCATCTTCATTTCTCTTGCTTTTTATTGCAACTCCCATCCATAAGAAGTAGAAGTAGAGAATATAGCTATATGGCTAAATTTGAATGACTCCTGCTGGTTAGCCTTCTTAGATGAAGCATTGTCAATTATTATTCATTTTTCACTAGTATTTCTTTCATCTTCATTTCTCTTGCTTTTTATTGCAACTCCCATCCATAAGAAGTAGAAGTAGAGAATATAGCTATATGGCTAAATTTGAATGACTCCTGCTGGTTAGCCATCTTAGATGAAGCATTGTCAATTATTATTCATTTTTCACTAGTATTTCTTTCATCTTCATTTCTCTTGCTTTTTATTGCAACTCCCATCCATAAGAAGTAGAAGTAGAGAATATAGCTATATGGCTAAATTTGAATGACTCCTGCTGGTTAGCCATCTTAGATGAAGCATTGTCAATTATTATTCATTTTCACTAGTATTTCTTTCATCTTCATTTCTCTTGACTCCTGCTGGTTTTTTATTGTCAATTATTATTCAATTTCTCTTGCTTTTATTGCAACCCATCCATAAGAAGTAGAAGTAGAGAATATAGCTATATGGCTAAATTTGAATGACTCCTGCTGGTTAGCCTTCTTAGATGAAGCATTGTCAATTATTATTCATTTTTCACTAGTATTTCTTTCATCTTCATTTTCTTGCTTTTTATTGCAACTCCCATCCATAAGAAGTAGAAGTAGAGAATATAGCTATATGGCTAAATTTGAATGACTCCTGCTGGTTAGCCTTCTTAGATGAAGCATTGTCAATTATTATTCATTTTTCACTAGTATTTCATTTTTTCATCTTCATTTCTCTTGCTTTTTATTGCAACTCCCATCCATAAGAAGTAGAAGTAGAGAATATAGCTATATGGCTAAATTTGAATGACTCCTGCTGGTTAGCCTTCTTAGATGAAGCATTGTCAAATTATTATTTTTTCACTAGTATTTCTTTCATCTTCATTTTCTTGCATTGCAACTTCCATAAGAAGTAGAAGTAGAGAATATAGCTATATGGCTAAATTTGAATGACTCCTGCTGGTTAGCCTTTGCATTGTCAATTATTATTCATTTTTCACTAGTATTTCTTTCATCTTATTGCAACTCCCATCCATAAGAAGTAGAAGTAGAGAATATAGCTATATGGCTAAATTTGAATGACTCCTGCTGGTTAGCCTTCTTAGATGAAGCATTGTCAATTATTATTCATTTTTTCACTAGTATTTATTCATTTTTCATCTTCATTTCTCTTGCTTTTTATTGCAACTCCCATCCATAAGAAGTAGAAGTAGAGAATATAGCTATATGGCTAAATTTGAATGACTCCTGCTGGTTAGCCTTCTTAGATGAATCATTGTCAATTATTATTCATTTTCTTGCTTTTAGCAACTCCCATCCATTTCATATATCTAAATTTGAATGACTCCTGCTGGTTAGCCTTCTTAGATTCATTGTCAATTATTATTCATTTTCACTAGTATTTCTTTCATCTTCATTTTTCTTGCTTTTTATTGCAACTCCCATCCATAAGAAGTAGAAGTAGAGAATATAGCTATATGGCTAAATTTGAATGACTCCTGCTGGTTAGCCTTCTTAGATGAAGCATTGTCAATTATTATTCATTTTTCACTAGTATTTCTTTCATCTTCATTTCTCTTGCTTTTTATTGCAACTCCCATCCATAAGAAGTAGAAGTAGAGAATATAGCTATATGGCTAAATTTGAATGACTCCTGCTGGTTAGCCTTCTTAGATGAAGCATTGTCAATTATTATTCATTTTTCACTAGTATTTCTTTCATCTTCATTTCTCTTGCTTTTTTTATTGCAACTGCCATCCATAAGAAGTAGAAGTAGAGAATATAGCTATATGGCTAAATTTGAATGACTCCTGCTGGTTAGCCTTCTTAGATGAAGCATTGTCAATTATTATTCATTTTTCACTAGTATTTCTTTCATCTTCATTTCTCTTTTTTTTTATTGCAACTGCCATCCATAAGAAGTAGAAGTAGAGAATATAGCTATATGGCTAAATTTGAATGACTCCTGCTGGTTAGCCTTCTTAGATGAAGCATTGTCAATTATTATTCATTTTTTTCACTAGTATTTCTTTTCATCTTCATTTCTCTTGCTTTTTTATTGCAACTGCCATCCATCCATAAGAAGTAGAAGTAGAGAATATAGCTATATGGCTAAATTTGAATGACTCCTGCTGGTTAGCCTTCTTAGATGAAGCATTGTCAATTATTATTCATTTTTCACTAGTATTTCTTTCATCTTCATTTCTCTTGCTTTTTATTGCAACTCCCATCCATAAGAAGTAGAAGTAGAGAATATAGCTATATGGCTAAATTTGAATGACTCCTGCTGGTTAGCCTTCTTAGATGAAGCATTGTCAATTATTATTCATTTTTCACTAGTATTTCTTTCATCTTCTTCATTTCTCTTGCTTTTTATTGCAACTGCCATCCATAAGAAGTAGAAGTAGAGAATATAGCTATATGGCTAAATTTGAATGACTCCTGCTGGTTAGCCTTCTTAGATGAAGCATTGTCAATTATTATTCATTTTTTCACTAGTATTTCTTTCATCTTCATTTCTCTTGCTTTTTATTGCAACTGCCATCCATAAGAAGTAGAAGTAGAGAATATAGCTATATGGCTAAATTTGAATGACTCCCTGCTGGTTAGCCTTCTTAGATGAAGCATTGTCAATTATTATTCATTTTCACTAGTATTTCTTTCATCTTTATCTTTTTCATCCATAAGAAGTGTGAGAATAGCTATATGGCTAAATTTGAATGACTCCTGCTGGTTAGCCTTCTTTGAGCATTGTCTTTATGCATTTTTTTCCATTTGATTTTGGCTAAATTTGAATGCACAGTATAGTAGGGTTATTTTTTGAGAATGGTAAATTGTCACCATTTTTGATTTTTCATTTCGCGCATGCGTGTTGTATGTTTTTGATTTTACTGACTGCACGGTATAGTAGATCTAGTTGGGCACCGTCTGTGAGAAAATAATAAGTCAATTAACTTCGCTAGAAATTTGGAAATGGCATGCTGTACTGCTTGGCATTCGCACCAGAATACGAACATCTCAAAGTGTATGTGTGTCAATCTGAGGACAGTGCTGAGGATTCAGAAAGAGATAGATTAGTCTAATGGGGATTACGAATGTACGGCAGCAGAGAAAACTGACTCTGGTCGTTCTGATAAGAAAAAAACTCCCGGATGTTTTGGTCAGGGCCTCAGACTCAACAAGGAAGCCTACATTAAATGCTTTGAGGAGGTAACGCTTCCCTGAGTCAAGAGAGTGACTGCTGGAAAACCCTATGTCTGGCAACAGAACTCTACACCATGCCACACAAGCAGGAGAAACCAGTGACAGCAGTCAGAGCATATCTATGACCACATTACCCAATACATAAGGCCACCTAAATCTCCAGACTACAACCCACTTAATTATGTGCGGGGGGCATTTGAGCGGGAGACCAACAAAACTCTTTGTAATACCAATGATGAACTGAGGACAAAGATTATGGCAGCATTCACCACCTTAAACAAGGAGACCGTCCAGAATAGTTGCTGGATATTCTGGAGTCGTCTGTAGGCTGTGGTTGAGTGTAATGGCGATTTTATTGAATACATTTACTCTTTAGTATTTCATGATATTTTTGTGCAATTTTGGTAAGTATATCTGTTAAAATGAGATGTCAGTGTTATCTTCATTTTTGAGTCATTTAGACGACAATTTATCCATCGAACCATACACACACACACACACACACACACACACACACATATATATATATATATATATATATATATATATATATATATGTGTGTGTGTGTGTAAAAATATATAGAAAATAGGAAAGAACTCGTTAGGTAAATAACCCAAAGTTCTTTAGTATTTTTGTTATTATTTTAAAAAAAATAGTGCGCGATACAAAAGTAGAGCATAAATATAATTATTTATTTAAAAGTATGATTCCAACGCTACATAAGAGTTCTCATGTTTCAAAACAAGAGCCGAAAACTTCAATAAAATTATTTGAATTAAATTGAATTAAAGTACCAAGCTCTGTTCCATCTTTAAGCGAAATTTTTTTGCCGACATCATCAAATTTTCGCATTGAATAATTAGCATAAAAACAAACAAACAATAAAATAATTTTCAAACTTCATAGTCTAAATAAATAGTTTAAATTCCCTACCAAAAAAAAAGAAAAAAAAGATAACCCTTTATAAAGTCGTCAAAAAAACCAAATGTTAGCGAATTATGACAGTTTTTTATATACACAAAACCCTTTAAGAAAAAAATAAAAAATAAAATAAAAAATATATAAATCTCCATAGACACTTAACCAGACTAGACGATGTCATCTTCCGCTTTAAATTTAGACACCCCAACCTTACCCTGACTTGACGTTTTTGAATGTAACTGAGATATTGATACAAATTATTAACCCTTACGCCCCTTTTCTTTAAATAATTCGTCTAGGCGTTACCAATAATGAATATGCTTATAAAACGCGTAAATTTCAGGAATTAGTTATTTCAAAAAAAAAAAAAAAATTCGCTTGAAGATGGAACAGAGCTTAGTACTTCAATTCAATTTAATTCAAATAATTAAATTGAAGTTTTTGGCTCTTGTTTTGAAACATGAGAACTCTTATGTAGCGTTGGAATCATATTTTTAAATAAATAATTATATATATATATATATATATATGTATATATATATATATATATATACACCACCTTTGCCTTCATTTGTTATTTAATCTCTTGCTTGTATTTTTCTACGCTTCTCATTTAAATGCCAACATTTGAGTCATCCCTCTTCCATTCTTTGCTGCTTCAATACATACCGACTTTCAGTTTTTAATTTCTATTCTTTTCACCTTTCAATATTTCTTCCATGCTCTTCTCTTCTTCGTAATGTTCTCCTTTTCACCGTCTCACATATCTCATTCTCTCGGCTTTCTAGCTTTCCCCCTTTTCACCTAGAGTTTTCGTTTCTCGGAGCTGCACATTTCGTCCCCCACCCCTTTGGCTTCAAACATGTTGCATCAGTCACTACCCCACTCAGTGTCGTCCATGGTAAGAATATAAATTAGTCTACAAGTGATGGTCAAATTGACCAACAGATGGACGTAATTGCAGATAGACAAATAACTTGAGAACTGTCATTGGACAGCCCAAGAACAGGCTGACCAGAGACTCCTGACACATGAAACGTCGAGAATCTAAAGGCCACTTTATCATGGGCAACACGTCCAGTTTGAAGAGTGTAAGGGGATTTTTGTGTGGTGGGGTTTGGGCATCTGAGTATGATAGAAGGGACCAATCTTCTGCGTTTGGCATCAGTACCATTAAGGGCGCCACTTCTGGCACCATTTTAACTGTCGGAAATGGCATTATAGAATTTCAGAAAGAATTCCTTGGGTTGTTAAACTTAAAAGCCATGCACATAAATTCCGAAGTATTTGTTATTTCCACTTTGCGATGTTATCAGTGCACAGACCATTAGTTGAATGAAGCTCTAAACTGAACCAAAATGCTTGTGATTCAAATTAATTGGATAATCAATTCTGTTGCTACTGTTCATTTATATTATTTACAGTTCAATGGCATTAGGTGAAAAATGTCATGAAATGAAAAGGATTTTGGAACAGCTTCCCTGGTATTCTTTGCCAAGTCTTTCATTTAGTGTTTTTCTCGAACAGCTCTTGATATCTAAGCTAAAAGTTGCCAAATTTTAATTATTTTTATGCTTTTATTTAGAAAGTATTTTTTGTGATCAAATAGATTAAAAAAAAAAAAAACAATTTATGACTCGAAGAATTTGTTTTATCGATTCCTTTCTTCCATTTTATTATCCATCTCGCTGGAAGAGTGATTGCCATTTTGAATGCTCACTGTTTTTAACATTGTTATACAAATATATTTATTGCGAAACATTTTAATTTGTTCAGTGATACAAACTATCAGAAAATAGTGGAATTAGAGAGACGGACTTGTCTTCAGTTGAAAAATAGGGGAGCAGATTTATTGGAAGAAAGAGTAACGATATCCTTTTCACAGAACAGTGAAGACTGTTTTGCGAACTCAGCATTAAACAGTCGGTTAACAAGGGACTATTACTGCTCGTTCATGTGAATCGTAAAATCAACCTGGATTTAAATGGAATGAAAAAGAAGGAGGAAAAAAAAGGAGGAAGAGGAGGAGGTGTAAAATAAGGAGGAGGAGATGAGACGACGAAGAAGAAAGGTGACGGTGTGTAGAATAAGAAGGAGGAGAATGAGAAGAAAAAAATAAGGAGAATGAGAAGGCAGAGCATGAAGAAAAATACGGAGGAAGAGAAAGACACGGTGGAAAAGAAGAAGAAAGAAGAAGATCAGAAGAAGAAGAATAAGGGAGAGAGGAAGGAGAATGAAAGAGAGACAAGTTTACATGTTAAATGAACGAAAACGACCTTTGATATAACGGTAGAAAGAAAGAAAGATTGAGAGAGAGATTTTAATAATAATAATAATAATAAATTGTTATTAAAGACCACAAAAAAGTGCCTTCTTATTGATAAGGCAGTCCCTGCAGACTGCAATGTATCTTTGAAGATATTCAAAAAGTTATCAAAATACAAGGATCTTGAAATAGAAATCTCGAAAATGTGGCACATGGGAACATCAACAATTCCTGTTGTAGTTTGAGCCTTAGGACTGGTTGGAAAAGATTGCAGTAAACTAATTGAAGGGATTCCTGGAAATCCATGCCTCAAGGAGATACAAAAAATTGTTCTGACAAGTACAGCCCACACTTTACGAAGAGCTTTATCTATGTAATTTAATTTTTTTGTCAGTGGAAAGTGTCATGCCATTTTTAACCTTAGGTCCCTGGGCGGGACCCGGAAAGAAATGTGTAAACGCCAGAAATCAAAGATAATAATAATAATAATAATAATAATAATAATTATTATTATTATTATTATTATTTGGATTTAGCAAAGTCTGGTAAAAAAATTTTTAAAGATTTATTTCAAGAGTAAAATGTTGCCAAATTATTTTGCCGATGTATTTTGCTGCTACTGCTGTTGATAAAGAAATGGAGAAAAGTGGAAACCAGACGTTAATTTTTTTTTTTTTCGGCCGTGCAAAACGGGTTCGGTAATTTTTTTCTATGACTATTACATGTGGAGTAATGGATAACGGAATCGGAGAACCGAGTTCGAATTCCAGTTGTGTTCGTTACATTCACTTACGGGTAAATGAACCATCTTTTCTGCTTCCAGCTATGAGTAAATAGCAGGGGTACAGAGTGGGTCTTATAGCCTTGCATAGCAACCAGTCTAGGACAACTCAGAAGTCAGAATCTCCAACTATGGATTAACTAAACTCACTAACTCGCAATTAGTCAAACGTTGTGAGTACGGCTACGCCCCTGAAGGCGTGGTCAGTATGGGAGAGGTTACTACAAAAGGATTGAGAAGGACCTGAATCTATCTATCTATCTATCTATCTATCTATCTATCTATCTATCTATCTATCTATCTGTCAGACAGTGTCAGCCTGTTTCTATCTATCTATCTATCTATCTATCTATCTATCTATCTATCTATCTATCTGTCAGACAGTGTCAGCCGGTTTCTATCTATCTATCTATCTATCTATCTATCATACAGTCTCAGTCTGTTTCTATCTATCTATCTATCTATCTATCTATCTATCTATCTATCTATCTATCATACAGTCTCAGTCTGTTTCTATCTATCTATCTATCTATCTATCTATCTATCTATCTATCTATCTATCTATCTGTCAGACAGTCTCAGCCTGCTTCTATCTATCTATCTATCTATCTATCTATCTATCTATCTATCTATCTATTTTATTCCTATTCTTATTGTGTGTATGTGCATGCATGTGTGGATTCGGATTATTTTATTATAAATCCGCAATGACCTAATTGGCGGATAGTTGGACAATATTGCAATCCCCTTTTCTGATCTTCCGCTGACCTAACCACATTTATGTCATACAAGCTGTGTATGACGGCTTTTCATAATTATTAGATTAATATCGGGAGTCGTTAATTCTTCTGTTTGAAAATAAGAAAATAATTTCCCCAGATTTTAACAAGCACCACCAAACATGTGTAACATATACAAAAATATGGCATGACTAAAGGAGCATGATCAAAGAATTGGTCTCATATTTCGTAACATAACATGATTAAATGAAGACACTACATGTCAAACACAAAATGGCCAAATAAGTACACGTCATGTGCTGATGCGGCTTTTTGGTATAGAACTCATTTTTACATGGTAATAATGAGGACAGGCGTTCGCTTACAGGAAACATTCGTTATTCACTGACTGAACAGTTAGTGTTACTGGTAGTTTTATTAAATCATTTTGCCCCAATCAAAGCAATAAAACCACTAAGATGCAAGAGGTTACTGAGCGTGAAAGAATATTAGGAAAACATTAAGGGGAGAGAAAAAAATGGAAGTTAAGTAATTAAGAAGACAGAAGAAAATGATTGACCTTTAAATATTTAGATTAATATTGGCTGGAAAGAAAGAAAAAGGAGGAGAGTTCCACACGCGAGAAGTGCGAGAGAAGAAACCGTTAGCATAGAACTTACAATTACATCTAGCCATTTCAAGCATAAAATGATGGGACCTTTCTGCCAATCTAGTACTGCACTTAAATTCATAAAGTCTAGGTACCATAGAGGAAACTTCATCAGAACAATTAACATGAAAGTATTTCTAGAGAAGGTGAGAGAAGAAACTGTTAGCATTGAACTTACAGTTACATCTAGCCATTTCAAGCATAAAATGATGAGACCTTGCTGCCAATCTAGTACTGCACTTAAATTCATAAAGTCTAGGTACCATAGAGGAAAGTTCATCAGAACAATTACCATGAAAGTATTTGTAGAAAAAGTTACATTACGGTTGGGAAGTACTGAAGCCGAGATGTCAACATTTATAGAATATTTCTCAGGTTATCGGAAAATAGGCTTCTAGAAATTGTTATCGCTCTTTCTAGTAAAGCTGGGAGTTTCCTTACTAACCTTTTGTTCAAGTAGAGCGGATGATCAAAATCTTGTTTTTATCATTATTTACTATTTTTTATACATTGGCCACCCATTTAAATAGTTGATGCATTTGAAAGACATTAAATATTGTGGTTTTTGTTATTTAGTCAAGATCCTTTGTTTGTGATTCTGTAGCACCGGTCTATAATATCCGATGAGTGATCTTTTTCTTTAAAAGAAAAAAAAATGGAATTCATTTTTATACATTTAATCTGCGAAAACAGTCGTATATAGCTCCGTGCTTTGAGAGAATATTGGGCCTCAAATTGCTATCCTTTATTTTTTATAAGAGCCAAATCAGACCGAAAATGGAATAGTGTTGCCATATATGGACAGGACCTGCTCAGGCATCACTTTCCAGTCTTTATAGGGTTCAAATGCGACTCCGGGTCCTTATTGGAGACCTCTCTCTCACACAGGTGGGATGTGGCGATCCTCTCACTGCTCTATCGTTACTACCATGGAAAGTGCTCAGACGAGCTACATTTTTTAATTCCGCCATGTCTAACATTCACGGATAGGACCCGCCTGTCTACTTAAAGAAGAGCAAACCACCTCCATATTCCCTCGGCGGGAAGTAAGTTCCATCAGAAACAGCCCGCGAACCACTGCTCCATGGAATCTACACCCAACAGGATGTTTCCCCAATCACTGCAATTTTAACCTGTTCAAGTCTAGAGTTAGCCATTATCTTCCCCCTTCTATCCATATAAACTACCCCTTAACGTAAACCTTTGGCCCCATGTCTTGTGCAAGGTGAACGTCCCTCTAAAAAATATATATATAGCGGGAGCATATACTTTATATATTGCCGATTTAAAAGGACCAGTAAACATTTACGCTCGCGGAGAATTTATATTCAGGTTTTCTTTTTTCTGGCTTTTCAGTGGTCAGCGCTTCTTTAAATCTATGGTGCGCAGCACTATAAACACGTTGTTGGAATTGGTCAAATGATTTGCGATAAATAATCTCTCTTGTTTTCCCAAGACAATATGGAATAACAAAACCTTGTCTTTTGTTGAACTACTTTATCTCTCTCCAAACAAGAGTGTTAATGTCGACATAAGAGAAAATTGATTTCTCATTTTATTTCTAACCACCAGACAGTAGATCATTGGCAGTTCCACAACGTTTGTGTTTTATGACTTCTTAGTCCGTTTCCCACCGTTTCTATAAATACTTTCATGGTAATTGTTCAGATGAACATTCCTCTAGGATAACAACTTAAAAAAATTAAACCCCAATGAATATTTACAATTGTAATCATTGTAAATATTCATTGAGGTTTCATTTTTATATGTGTTTTTATTCGCCACCTCCAGACAAATTATACATATGGGAACTAGTTAGAACTTCCTAGAGACTTGAGATATTATAGTGGCTGTAGTAAGAATGGTAAGTAAAAATGGTAAGTAAGAATGGTAAGTAAGAATGTGTTGGTGCGGTGTAAGGAATACAGTTGTATATTTGGGTCAATAAATGTAAGCTAAGTGTAAGATAAGACAGACTGCAAACCAGCTTCCCCCCTGCCCCCCTATTTTTGGCCTTGTGCTAAATTTTCGCATTTTCAAAATATATATTAATTTCCACTATGGTAGCTAGACTTGATAAATTTAATCGCAGTACTAGATTGGCGGCAAGGTCTCATCATTTTACAGTTGAAATCGCTAGATGAAATCGTAAATTCTATGCTAACAGTTTTTCTCTTGTACTTCTCACTTGAAGAAATCTCTCCCGTCTTCTGGCTTTCCAGTCAACTTTGATCTTCAAAAATTTAAGTGTAATGTCAATCGTTATCTTCTGACTTTTTAAATCTTGTTCTTCTATTGCTTTCTCTACTTGACAACGTAATTACGCACATTTTCTAACACCCAGTAACCCTTTGGGTCTTAGTGGCTGTACTGATTTCCTTGGGGTGATTTGATAAAAGAACGTCATATTCTTTGATCATCTGTATACATATATATATATATATATATATATTCATGAATTATTCACACAAAAACAAATGCAAAGGTTAATGATTTAATTGGCGAGAAATATATATATATAAACGTAAAAGACAATAGAAAAACTGTATTATTAGCCGACGCGTTTCGTCCAATGTGAACTTTTTTTAAGGCAAAAACGGAAAAAATTTATTGAAAACAAATTAACTATTAGCAACAAACAAAATGTCCTTAGCAACTAGATGAATTTAGAATACGCTATTGTATTCATTTTGTCAACTGAAAATTACGTCAAGTACATTCACGCGCAGAAACGCCTCGGCTAATAATACAATTTTCCTATTCTCTTTTACCTTTATACATAGCGGGTTTTTTTTTCTACAGGTTAACTGTGAGAAATTTTTCATATATATATATATGACAATTCTAGAAAGAAAATTCGGATTGCCAACACACAAACAGAATGTCTCATATCGAGAATATTCCACATTGAACATGAAGAAAAATTAATTATTTTTAATAATATGTAAAAATCTCCACTTTCACCTGAAGACGGTTGCGAGACCAGACCAGAAACACGTGTCGTGAAATTATGTAAAACAAAGTATAATATTTTTTCTCAATAAATCCACATTACAACCAAAAACGTTTGCGGCACCCCTCTTCTTTTTAATATACATTCTTTTTAATATACATACTTTTCTCTCGTTGGAACCACTACAACATATTTCTTTTATATATATATATATATATATATAGGATTGGTGTATACGGAATAAATTCCAATAACCAACAATTACTATTCTTTAAAGAGTGCTCAATACAGAGTAGAGCAAATATATATATAATTATTTATTCGAAATTATATATATATATATATATATATATATATATATATATATATATCTGTGTGTGTAATACAAAAAAAAAACAAAAACAAAATGGAGCAAAAGTACCACGAGCCGACTCTCCAACAAATAACAAATTAAGTCCTCTGAATTAATACAACTAACATTACCAGTTGGTTCACAATTATTGAATCTCAATTCAACCTGAGAAACGGAACTTCCCAGATCACCAAATTGGATAAAAGTTACGGCGCCTCTAGCTCCTGAAATAGTGGCAAAAATACCCAGTAACATTCTGGATACTCACAACCACGATGCGTTAAAAAGACTTTAATTGAATCACGAACGAAGCCAGAACTGCTAGATAAATTAATGTCCGTCTCCTTTATTACAGGCCGACCGTCAATTTACTTTCACGAAATGCTGTCAATTGCAAATAATTGGATAAGCAACGGCATATTGTTAAACAATTTTTTACGAATATTACCATCTAAAGAAGTACAGAAGGAATTTTCGAAATTTCAAAAAAAAAAAAAAAAAATGTCATTACATCTTCAAATAGTGAATGGGTCAGTCCTCTACACGTGGTTAAGAATATTCAGCTACGTTCTATTTTAAACATATCGAAGGAAAACAATTTTATTATTAACTGACCATAAACCTCTGTGTGGCGCATTCCGTGGTCTAAACTTTGCTAAGTCAGATATCAGCGGCAATTAAAAAATCTCACATGATATATATCAGACATAGGCCACATGAAGGGAGATCAAAAGGTTATAATTGATTGCTTGTCGAGACCTACTCAAGCAGTTATTGTAGATCTGTGTGGCTTGCCAGCTATAACTGCTGTACACCTTAAGGACCATGAGTTACAATAATGTCCAGACTTAGAAAATTCAATTTTATTACTGGCATTAATAGTTCCGTGATAATGCTACCGCTATTCCCAGGCCATATATTCCTGGTGAATTACGAAAATCTAAAAAAAATAGATACGAAAAATAGTATTCACGCAATATAACACCCAGCAATTAAAACCTCTTGTAAACTTATCAAAATAAGATTTTCTTGATCTTATATGGCCAAAACAATAAAAGAAATGTGTAATGAATGTCAAACTTACCAGAAAAGCACAATTCAGAGACATATTAAATCTGCTATTCACTCAACTGAATTGCTTACTATTCGCTTAAATACGGTTCACTTGGATATAATTGGTCTACTCCCTCTTACTAGAAGACGTTATGAAACATAATACTCCTTAGAGATACTTGTTAACCTGTATTAATGTTGTGGAGTTATTTCGCAGTGGAGGCTAGTATTTGTACTAAATCGGTCCTAAATAGTTCGACGTACAAAACGTTAGGAACTTGATATAATAGGTAATACGCAGAGTAATCTTGTTGTGGTCGCTGACTACTTTCGTATTCGACTGTCGACTACTGTCGTCCGACATCGACTGACCCTCGTTTCTCTTACTACTCCTACTTATATTAGGTGGGAGAGTTTATTAACTATAGAATAGGTGTGTTTCACCATGACAATTAACCGCACAACTAAATGGATCAAAGCAGAACCATTACCAGATATAACAGCATAATCTGGTGCCAATGCATTCATTCACGGGAGGATCACACTTTGGGGTGTTCTCCAACTAACGAAATAACCGATCGTGGCACTCAAGTTTGGCAGCGAATTGCTTACAGAGATAGCTTAAATGGTCGGGTTGTATAGCTTTCTTTATGACAAGTTAACAAATAATGGAAGGATCGAACGTGCATACAGAACATTTAAGACAGCATTATTAGCTAGAAAGGAATCATGGCTGAACACCCTTCCAATAATATTATGGGCATCCGTACCGTACCTAATTCTTCCAATACTTCACCGTTCGTCACAGTTACAGGAACGCATATAATGATTCCTCATTTGTTAGTAAATGATACTGACAATAATATAGATAATTAGAAGTTACAACGTGACTTACACTCCTTATATTCAACAAAGATTATAGCTCCGTAAATAAATCACGTGACAATACATTATTGACAAGCTTAAGACATGTAAAAGTGTATAGCTAAGCGGAGACAAGTCTCTGGAAGCCGCTTAAACTGGTTACTTCCAAGTGCTACGTAGAAGCGATAAATATATTGTAATTAAAATGAACAATGTGATACAATCCACGGTATCAATAGATAGATTAAAACCACAAGTTGAACCTAAAAGTAATAAGCAAGTAATAACTGAAAAGTAACCGCATAGTGATTATATGATAATGGATACAGAAAATATAGACAGAAATATTAAGCCTAGTCATACGAAATCAGGAAGAGAGGTCTCTTGGAAAAGAGATAAATAATATCACTATTACTAGACTCCACTACGAGTAGAGAGAGACCAAAAAGTTATGTCTCCGTGTCCCCCAAAAAGTAACAGTAAAAAATAATCATAAATATTCAAGAGAATTAAACAGTCACCTGACCCCAAGGAGACACTGTTAGGAGGAAGAGTAAATCAATCCCTTCAGCTTCTTGGAGATATCAGGTATCAAGGAAGGTATCAAGGTATCAGGCCGCATGCAATTCAGGCTCGTGAAAAACCAAACAGATAAGTACAAAATTCATATTGTTTTTGATACATAGTCTTTTGAAAGGAGATACATACTAACTTTGTATGAAGATTTTTTTTAATCATATATATATATATATATATATATATATATATATATATATATATAATGTAAATCTATTTAAACTCGGTGGGTGAAAAAAAACCTGGGTAGCATAATTTTCAAATAAATTGGCATCCGAGGAAAAATGAAAAAAAAAAGCATCAGAAACCTCCAAACAGGGCGAAAGAAATCGTCCAGTACCTTAAATTTCCGTTACAAAAAAAAAAAAAAAGCAAATAATAAGTTAAAACGAAGAGTGCACAATGTATTAAGCAGAGCAAAAAGTAAAATAAATAAATCCTAATGAGCCAGGTACTACCTACCTAGGTTTCACCACATGAGATCCTCAAGGTGAACTGGCCAATTCACCCTGGTGATTCCATCGGGTGAAACCTGGGTAGGTAATACCTGGTTCATTAGGATTTATTTATTTTACACCCCTCCACACACACACACACACACACACACACACACACACACACACACACATATATATATATATATATATATATATATATATATATATATATAGATAGATAGATAGATAGATAGATAATATTAGTGGTAAATATACACATATATATGCAAATTATATAAATATATATACATACATAGCTTTTTTATATTTGTAGGTCTGATGAATTGGATCGTATTTACGATTCCAATGGAATAAATTATGACCATGGAATATTAGTATTTTAATATATTTTTATATATATATATATATATATATATATATATCACTTTGAAATGAGGTCGATATTTTCATATCCGCTCACAAAAAACACTTTAGAGAATCAAATAAATTTTATAGAATATTATTCGTAGGTCACGTGGAATTATTTGATAAGTTCTTGAGTAAGCGGACTTGGCAATTAGGGAAGTTTTTGATCTCTCGCTAATATATACATAACCCAGCAAACAATTTAGGTTGTGTTTTCTGGTTTTTTGTTTGTTGTTTTTTTTTTTTATCGCCGGCACCAGAGATCAATGTTAAATATCCCATAAAAGCCATAATTATGATTGTTAACTCTAGAATCAATTCTTGCTTCTAAAGTTGACATTTAAAATTAAGTTTTGTGTAGCACAATATTTATATATTCCCCACTGCACTTGTACCAGACGTGGCGCAGCTTAACCAATTATCTTTTTTTATCATTAAATGTAGTAAATGGAGATTTAAAGATGATTTTACAAGTACGTTTTTGCAAGCAAATATCATTTTTGTGATAAGAGCCAGTTACTCTCCTTACTATTAGGTTGGTGCAAAAATAATGACGTGAGAATGTCGTTTTTGACGTTAGAAAATACGTCAAAAACGACATTATTACGTCATTATTTTTGCACCAACCTAATATCATGGATGGACTGATTATAAGTAGTCCAGGGTGATTGTCGAGAGAAGAAAGATAAAACTATTGCAATGACTTGTCTAACTGAGTAG